>JAQFZU010000551.1:0-23406 GCA_034696185.1 Henia vesuviana | reverse complement strand
CTTTAAATTTATACAATTAGAGGTGGGTATATAAGTAAGCACCTCTTGTTCATCTTACATTTGATGATTTTTGGCAAGATTCAAATTTGAAATTTTGGGCTTTGATATAAGGCTGTTTGCAACAGATTGTTCCAAATGAAATTGTTAGCATGGATTGCCAATGTGCAGGAAATAGTTCTACAAGATACATTTTCAAGAATTTGCAGTTAAATTTGATTCCAGGATAATTTCTCATCCGTTGCCAACTTCTTAATCCTTCTAATGCTTATTACGTCTTTCTAATTCCTCTTTGTGCCCTGTTCTTCCATTTTGTATGCATTCTTAACTGCAGTTTGAAACTTCCCAATTTTGCCAGCAATTGCTCCGAGACAATCCTTTACCATAAGAAAAGCAAATGTGATAATTTTATTTTGTTTAAGCTAAATATTTTGTAATGACTCTGAAACCTATTAAACTACCTAAATTACTGGTAAATGAAGTAACAAAACCACGTATAATTTGCATCTATTATATTATTATTTGCATTTATTATATGACCAAGGTAAGATTACAACATTCACTGTTTTGCACAGATGGCAAACAATTATTTAACTCTTGTTTATTCAATTAGTTAATTAGCACATAATTTAAATTTTTCTAAAGGATTTAATCATTAAAATAAGCTAAATATGAAAATATTAAATTTTTAATGAGTTCATAATATTGATCACCAATGTACATTTCATTGCCTCTCGTGTAATAATAAAGAAAATTCATTTCAGCACATTTGTAATATACTGTTTCAGTAATTAAAATGAGTTTTATCAATATTTCGCAAGCATAAATTAAATTGTAACAACTGTTCAGCAATTTCATGTTTTTACCAAAGAATTGAATAATTTAATGAGTTTTGCAACAAAGAAAGAAAGTGCTTGCTGTAGCCTCTAATAGCTTTAAACTATTGTATTTGTCTCCAATTTCTGTATGTATAATTTAATTGTTTAACTTATTCTCCCACCTGATTTTGTACATCTGAAGTAACAGATGGGCTTGTAGAGGAATCAAAAACAGAGTGCACTTCATGCACAGGGCTGACAACGAATCGGGTAAATTTTAAAGGCTATAAGTAAAGTAAGAAAAATGGTAACAAAAATAATCATGCAATCAGTCAAACATTATTGTAACAACTGTAATATTAATTACTGTAGTTACAAATGACAGATGAATCATTTACGTGTAAATATTGTAGAAGAATTGCAAGTTACTATTACCAATAAACATAGAAATTACCTGTTGCGAAGTGCTTGAGACTGTTGGTTGTAACACTGCAACATTAGAAGTTAATGTTTGACTGGCTTTATGAAAAGGTGACCCTTCAATGCCCACTTCTTCATTAGATGACATCTGAATTTCAAACAAAATGGTATACTCATATTAGAAATAACAAACTAATTCGTTAAATTCAATGAATGAGAAAAATTTTAGATCACTCGATATAACGAACTGTTTTGTTAAATCGAATTAATAGGAAATTTTTTTTTACTCATTTATAGTGTAAAAATTTGTGAAAAATAAATTGCAAAACAAATAAAACCTCACAAGTATTTACTTTGAATTGGGACAGCCAATTTTTTTTACAGGAATTGAGTCTTAAATGGAGATAACCTCACCTGTTTTGTAAATGAGTTTGCTATAAGCGATAATTCATTAAATCCGATTTTTTTTACCATTAACTTTATGGCAAACCAACCAACGAACAGCAATATACGAGTTCGTTAAATTGAAGTTTGACCTGTAGTACACATCATTAGGCAAGTACATAAGGATGAGAGAGTCTATAACCCACTGTGCAGGAGGTTATGAACTTATGTACTGCCATTAAGGTGCTGCAATTTGCTGTCATCACTACCTGTGAGACAAACGCATGAGACATGTGCCTCAATCTGTGAATAACAGTTATAGTTACTGACAATATTACAACGAAATTGTTGCTAAATTGCATTATAAATCCACATGTTATGACATGTAACGAGCCAACAAATATATTGCTAACAATTATCTAGGTTTAGATACTTCAACTTTGGCATAAGTAATGAAAGCAGCTACAACAAAGCCAAAATTCAACATATCGCTGCATTGTGAGCAATGCAACCTTGCATTATGAACATACCGTAGACCAAGAGACTTTTACTTTAATGTAAAATTGCACATGTGATTGCAGTTTTGGTCCGATTAACAACCCAAAATTCTTAGCCTCTGAATATTGATATTGGCTAAAGCCACAAAACATCCAAATTCCATTTCTTTAGGCTAATACATCGTAAAATTTTATTTCGCTGGAAACATCACACTTATAACCATCTCTAACATCAATTCTAGCTTACTCATAGATATCATTTTACACTAATCCAATATTGCAACTATATTGTTCTAACACTGGAACAATATATCCAATATTAGTCCTATGTAGTAGTCCCATGTTAGTAGTTCTATTCATTAAAACCAATCTCAAGATCTGAAGAAAGTGGAGTAGCAGTCGGCTGATAAAATTATATACACATTTTATAAACCAATCTATAACGTCATTTTATTTATTTAAATCATGGAACATCTATCGGGTACATTGGACAATGTAAACCCAAGATTGCCATCATTGTTGCAATATTGGACCAATATAAAATGTTATCTGGAACAGGCAAAACTGATATCTGTTAGAACAAATTCACATTGTTGCCACTCTCTAAAGCAAATAATAACTTTCCCTTCAAAAAACAATTAATCGGACTACACATTATGATAAATTTGAATTAAATTTATCATCGTCCTACATACTATGGATTTGTCCACCTCTGATTGCAAGAAATTTAAAGAAATAAATATATTAGCATTTAAATAAAACACTACCCCAGATCAGATTCACCCCAATCTCAAGTAGCAACTCATTGAAATATATTCGATATATTCGAGTGCATTTTTAGGCTTTACGTATAACAATATAAAAAATATTTCAATTATTAGTTTTCCCTGCTTAAGTCCAAGAAGTCAGCCATATTTCTGCTATGCAGCTAAACAAAGACGCCAGGGGCTGAGCCCTCCACCTGAAAATTTTGCCACTGTGGGGATAATCTTCCAAACATGGGACAAACAGCTTAGTCCCTTCCAATGGGTTGTTAGTTAAAGTTCAGTCAAGTGTTTTAATAAAACAATAATGCATTTATATTTCCTTAAATTCGCTGCAATCAGAAACCATCAAGTTAGAATTTTCATACATTAAGCACTCACTTTTTCAGGATCTAAATCTCGGCCTTGACTTCTACGAGTTGAGCTTTTACGCAAAGAAATAGGGCTGTTCATTACTTCGTAGTTCAAGGAAGGTATTTTGATTGGATTCTCTTTTAGTTGTCGTACAATTTCTTGAATTTGTTCGTTTAGAAAATCAGCATATTGTTCTGGTAATAGATTCGATACAACCTGGTAATTTAAATAATCAAATAAATTAATATTATTATTGTTATTATCATAATGCCTTTAAAAATTTACTAGATTATTTGCTATGTCACCAGGTACGAGGTCACTGACATCAAATTTAAAAGTTACGGTCCTCTGCTTAGTGGATTCTAAATGACACTCGACCACCATTCCATCTACATTTAGCACCGTTAGTTTAGGTAGCCTTTCTTGGGTCTTCTTGCGCTTAGAAGCCTTTTTCTTTTCTATCTTCTTTTCTTTGTCAGATTCACTAAACTCCCCAGCTGAATCTGTAGCAGTGCAAGTGCAACTAATATTATAAAAAAATCATCCAGTTACATATATATAAAATTGAAAAGTTTAATTTTCCTGTATTATTGTTCTTTAAATAAAATGACATAATGCTATCAAGATCTGCTGCGCAATAACACATCACGCTTTTGCAGATAGTCTATCCACAATACCCACATAATATAAAAAATGTCCTTGCTATCACATGTCAATTACAAACAGTTAGTGTGAGAAAATCACGTCTCTCATATGCACCTAATAATACTGCAATAGATTAAGATAAAATCTCACTTGCGTGTAATGTTTAAAGTTGCCAACGCCTACAACGGCCATATGCAACTGTAAAGAAAAGCTAAATGTGATAACAAACCAACCACGGTCTGTGATTGATGTCAAGAGAAATCAACAAATTATCAAACAGATACAACATACAACTTCAATTTTCTTTGTACGAAAAATAAATATTACTTAAATTATAGGAACATTGCACTAGCATGACCTATAGAATATACGCTAGTTAAACCCACGGGAGTCATTTTTTGCCAATAAAATGGCATTACGGCCTTTTCACTCATCCGATGATTGTATTGCCTCGGAAATCCACTTTTCTTCTCCTCAGTAACAACCTCATGCGCCAATTGCACATTCAACCCAATCCGGTCACCGGCTCGTGGGATTTCATTCGAGACGAGGAAGATCACCGAAAACTGGCACTTATGCTGCATATGCAGTTTAGGACAAATTAATAAGTTCTCACACAATCTACATTTAAACTATTTATTTAACTATCAGAAATCTTAAGTTTATAAGTTATATGTTTACGAGATATAAATCATACTTGTGCAAACTACCTAATGTAATATTTTTTCTTACAAAAACGAGTTTAAGTGTGTATGTATTTAGGCAAAAGAAAAGCTATTTACAAGAGTGAGTGAGTATATAAAATTTAAAGTCGCCACAAAGGCTATACGTGACCGTGAACCGAACAAAACTTAACACAAGACAATCAAAACTCATATTCAATATTTTACACAGTCCAAAAAATACAAAACCAAAATATACCCAATTAGAGCCAAGATGGGAACCAGAGACAACCATTCAATGCCATGTGGTAGGAAATCACCACAGGCACAACCAAACTGGAAAAAAACATACCAAAATTTTCAAAAACCTCAAAGAATCACATAGATGAGAAGACACCATAACTTGAAAGAATGTATGGTAATACAGTGCCCTGAGCTTTACCCATGAGGGAGGACAGCTCCACCACCTTTCCAAGAAAAAAGAAGTTCTAAAAGCCGACTTCATGGGCAAGGAAGGGCCTCCAAAGGTTCCGGCCCATTACTTTTGCCCTCTTACTTGCCATTTGTGGGCCCGGCATACTGGCACACCAGCCGAATTAAACCTATTCCCTGACAGTCATCCCGACCAAAGAACAAAACCCTAAATGGATAAGAACAATGGGACCCCAGAACCAATCTTTGACAAGAAATAGGAAAAAAGAATTAGGAAATGAAGAAGAAAAGATTACCAGTAGGCCCTATTGGTTACACCATCAAAAAGCCTTTAATAGGAGGGCCACGTGAAGGCTAAGGCTTGAGAATTTTCTCCCCTATTTACAAGAAATAATATAACATTTAGCTCAGCTGGTTAAGGGACTTCAGAACCCAACCCAAGGCCAACAAACAGAAACTCCAACCAGACAATTGGCTCACCCGTGCCAATCTCCTGTCACTGTTTTTGCAGAACCGGCAGATGTAGACCCTTCACCAGAACCGGTCAAAGAGTTAACAGCAGCCAGTGCTAAACTCAATGCACCGGCACTACCAGTATCCATAGAACCTTCGGTAGTTCCAAAGATGCGTTGGCAAAATCCCCAAAGTTTTCTACCTGGCACTACCCAAGCTCATAGGCTCTATTTTCTTCGTACTGTTGACAACTGATAAGAGTACAAACAAATTGCAATGTTGTGCTTCTATGAATACCAATCAGCACTCAAAGCAAGTATAGTCAGAGAGCAATCCCGCAAGACAGACTGCCATGAGCCAATGCTGGCACATGCCACACAGAGAGCCCTAGCTTTTCTACCATTGAATTGGCTTAATTTAATTAAACCAATTCTCACTATATTTCTAAAATCGAGTTTACAAGATTGTCAGTTAGATATACAAAATACAAATAATTAATTACAAATTTAATCATTTTATCATTTTTTAAATGCAGTAGCAATTGTTTTACAACAATATTGACTAAACAAAATTATTGCATGCTGTAAAAGGGTTTTAAAAAAACCTTCATCTCATCACTTAACCTGTTTGACCACTACCGATCTTTACGACCAGTCACAGACTTTTTTCAGTGGGTGAATCTTTAAAGTTTTAAATTTGTTTTGTTCGAGGAAAAGACAACTATACTCGTAATTTATTAGAAAAATTTACTAACTCTGAAATACTTAATTACCTATCAGATTTAGCATCAGACAGTCCTTGTGAAAAGCTGTCTATAGATGATAATGTTTGAGTTGCATACAAGCCCTCGGAATGGCTAACAGATGTTTGAACGTCTACGACACCACTCTATAATAAACAAACAAATTATATTTGCTATGCAATAGAATTTTTTGAAAAAAGATATTATGTAATATACAGAGAAAGAAAAAACTTAGTAGGAAAAGCCCCGCGTTTCACAATTTCACCCCTCCAATGAGTAATTGAGATTCTGATCGAGTGTTAGAGAAAAAAAAAACACAAGCTCAATCTGCCAAGTTTCTTCTATATTTCTCTGTTTGATACAAGTGAGCTTATTAGATTTCTGCCTTATTTCTACCAATGATGTCAAGAGCACAAAATGTCAATTAGAATATTTTTGTCCAATTAATCTCTTAATTAAGATTCCATATGTTGCAGCTGCTAATCATTCAACCTTAAATCATTTAATTAAGAAAAGATATCCCGTAAATATTAAAACCAAACATTATCTTCGGCTATAACGAGCTTATATTATAAAACTGGAAAGTAGTTGATAACCGTTATAGAAATATTTCATCATGCAGTGATCAGTTTAATATCATTTATTTCATAAATCATAATTTTCATCGTAAAAGTTGGTAATGTGATCCGTAAAATGATTAAATGATATTTCTAATCACTTCACTGATTACAGATGATTAACAAATGATCTAGTAATGATCTAGTAATAATCTTATTTGAATAGAAAATCGATGCAAATTTCATCGATATTCAGACTTTTTAACTAACAAAGTTAAAACACATTAATTAGAATGCAGAGAAATTCAACATTAATAGCAATCCACAATCTTTACATGCCGGATGCTCTCCTTAAACAACAAAGAATATATCAAAATGAAAACATAGTCGTATAGACCTTTTCATTGGCTTAACAATGGATGGCGCCATATAGGTATTGCCGCCATTTCATTCGAGCATTTGGACATTGTTTACGTACTAACAACGCATAAAATTCAGTTCTTTCTCGCAAAACCTGTTGCTTGTGTCACAGGAGGTACAATTGCTTCGAGTGCTTGAGTGTTATAGCGGAAAATAGCTAATAGCGCTATTCAGTGAAAAAGAAATCGTTAAAAAGGTCTATTGACTTTGTAATAAACACATTTGTTGTTATTTGTCTTCAAGTTACCAAATTTAAAGCCAAGTTTACTTGCATCTGCATACAATGCTTTTTGCTTTAATTAAATTTTTTATTCATTTTACTATTTAGACAATGTACATTTTTCAAAAGCAATAAAATCTCCATAAATAACCCACTCTATAAACGTTTTGCAGATAGTTATTGTTACGTCTTTTCCATTTCTATTTGGTAATAAATTTAAGAACGATGTGAATCTCCCGCTTCCCCCTTCAGATTCACCTAAAGTCGTATGCAGACAAAATCATAATAGAATGCGGAGAATATTGGCAATAATGCTGCATTCTCATGTGAAAAACAACAAAATTTTGTGTTAAGCTTAAGTTTAGCTCAATGCACAGATTAAAAACAATGACATTTTCAAAACTATAAATCCAAACCATAAATTCGGTTTTCCGTCATACAAACTACAAAAGTTCTTGATTATTTGTCTCAATCAACATATTTAAATACAATAAAGCAAATTTAGCCAAAGATTACAAACTTACCAATAACCAGTTTACAAACAATAGCTGTGTTCAAAGCTCTTTACCTTATATAACTTTTAGTAAAAGTCGTATAAGTACTTTCTAAAAATGTGTTCACAAAAAAATCGACTTTTGGCAAATTCTAAGTCATTAAAAGTCAAAACTAACTTAAACAAAACTGAATTTTAAGCTTTGAACACAGCTTATATACTCAAAGTTCAGTAAAATAATACAAACAGAAACATCTCTTACAATATTTTTAAAAATTTGATTCACTGCATGCCAATAGCATAATAAATAAACTCAAAATTAATGCCTTTAAAATATAAGACGTACGCTTCTGGCATGCGTCACATGTGAACAGCACAGCAATAAGAACGCATGTAACCATACGCACGTTGCAATTTGGTGCGTTTTAGCGTACAAAAAAATAGTTCGCTATTTTCAACAACTCAACAAATGGCAGCCAAGGCGAATGTACTCACGGAAGCAGACATATTGGCAATTTGATGAATTATTCACTGCCTCTCACATGTGAACTGCTTTATTAATGAACTAATGCGTTTTAATGCAAGAGGAAGTTGCACGATAATGCAATATTGCAGAGCCAATGCAATGCAATGTGTTTTGACATCGCCTTGCAATGTTGTTCAATATGAACAGCAGTGAGAACCTACCTTTACAATTACAAGCTATTCTAGGGCATATAAATCTAGAGAAGCTTTAATGTCTTTGTATTGTATCAGAGCTACAAAAATAAGCTTAGATTAAATGCCTAATAATGCACTTTTTCCCCGAGGAAAAAGTGCATTACAAAGCTATAAGTTTAACAATATTAATTTTCTGGAAACGAATTGGGTCTTAAGATTGAGGCAGTGTTTTAGGTAAATAAGAATCAAATAATTTCTTTAAATTTATGCAAATTGGAGGGTGGCAAGAAAGGAAGCACTTCTTGTTAGTAAAATTATAATCCAAGCTTATTTTAGCCATCCAATAATAAAAAGTATCTAATTTAGGCTAAAAAAGCACAAAGAATCTGATTTCGCCATTGATTTTTATCTCAAAAGTGTTTAAAAGACTAAAATTTGGCATTTTTCAATTCACGATATTTCGCATCTTGTAAAAATGGCAAATTTAAACCATTTTAATATTTTTCTGATAAAAACTGATTGCAGAATAGAATTTTACAGTTTTTTAAGTTCCGATTCATCACTTTTTATTAGTAGATGGCTAAAAATAAATGCAAAACAAATTTTTTTTAAGTTTGCTTCCTATCACAATTAGCTAGCAAAGAGAGAAAAGTATATAAAAACACTTAAAGTGATCATAAATAAATAAAAAAAGATAAAAAATGAATTCTATATACCTTTTTAGCTTCGATTAAGGTAGGTAACAGACTTAAAAAAATTTGGATTAATAACAGCATGGATTATAATTTTCCAAAGTGTGAAACATGTTTCGGACATGGTAAAATTCGTATTAAATAGTCATTGATGGCCAAGACTAAAATATACCGTAGATTCCATTTCTGATTATTTATTTATTTATTTACTTATGCTTAGAGTTGTTTTCAAATTGTTTTTCCAATGGTCACATTTCGATCAGGTGTCCATCTTGGATTTTCTCAGTTTAGTAGAGACATCATCTATGCCCAACCAACATATTTTGCAATAATACAATCACATCTCAACTATTATTGCAATCATGCCTCATAATCGACCAGCAAAGTGGCCAAAGACCTCTAGTAACAATGAAACGAATACCAGTGTAGAAAATACTGTGAATACTAAATACTAATAATAATAATAAATAAATAAATAAATAAATAAGAGTATTTGTGACTATTTTTATGGATTACTTTAATTAGTTATTAAATTATTGTACTAAACTAATGCAAAAAATGTAATTACAAGATTTAAATCGTTTCATTGACCCAATAATCTCATTTCACAGGGATAATATTGCATATATTGAAAAAATCTTGGCTATGGTTAGATTTCTATTAGATTGATTTTCTATTAGATTGTTAGATTGACTACTCAGGAAGTGTTTTAATTATTAAAATTAATTTTTTCAAGTAAAATAATAAATAACACATTAAAATAAAGAGTTTCAAATATGAAACAATTTTGTGATTTTGCAATTGTTGACAAATCGCAAAATCACTACAATTAATGAGTTTCAAGTGTTTTTGTGATTTTGAAACACATATTCAGTGTTGAACGCGGCAAAACAATTGCAAAAAACCCTTTTTAGACAATTGTACAATTTTGTAATTGTGAAAATGGATTCTTGAAACCATGTGAATTGACAATCCAATATTACGAAATCACTTAATTGCAAAATCATAGAATTGTTTTGATTACTAAACCCCTATCAAAAAGTATTCAAGCATCAACAGCTGACGTTCAATTGTTGAAGCAATTGATAATAACTTTTTAAATAATAGACTCATAAAAATATGCAAATACACATTTTTTTCAACAGTACATATAATCATAATTTCAGTAGATTTGAAGAATTTTCTACTTCTAAAACTGTGTTTAAAAAAAAAAACGTCGAAAATGAATTTAGTTGGAAATAAGTATTCCAACAAATAAGAAAAATGCTCCGTTTAGAACTGTCGGGCCACCCTTGCCCTTTATGACCTAAATCGTCTCGGCATTGTTGCAACGCGATTTGTGCAGATTTTATCATCTATTTCATTCCAGCTCCTTATGATTGCCATCCCAAGTTCATCTTTTTTTGTGGGATGTTTTCTGTCCACTCTTTACTAAACATAACACCATAAATTCTCAAAAGAGTTAATGTCAGGGCCATTTGCAAGCAAAGGGATAGTTTTAACTTGTTTGAATTGAAGATGTCTTGTCACTGTGCTCTGAGATGTCATCTTGAAAGATAACATGTGTCACCAAATTGTCCCTCGATTGTTTCAATCCAAAAAGGTATTCAACATAGCTTCATAAGCCAGCACATTAACAGCTTTATTAATACTGCACATTTTTACCCAACCATTAGACTGGCATGCACCTCCAAATCATCAACCCAGTTGGATATTTGGTTTTACTCACAAGGAAATGGCCCAAATAAAATGTTAGCAAATTTCTCTAAAATTGATGTCAAACAATTTGTTATTGGCATCAAAACTATGTCTGTAGTATATTAGCAGCCATTTATATTTACATATTAGATTTAATTGTTGAATAAATTTATTGTATTGCTAAGTGAAATGAATTGTTAGTATTTAATAATACAAGATGCTTATTGTTTAATAGTTGCTAAGGAAATTTGCTTAGCAACTGGATAAATAAAGAATTACTTATTCGATCAGCTCTATTGACTGACACGACAAAAATCATGAGTTAATCACTTCTACAAACTTAAACCTTATGCTATGGAATGGAACAGTGGCAAATTACACCTACACCAAATACTTCAATGTCCTTTAATAAAGTGTTCTCCTCTCAATCAACAATAATCTATGTCAAATCAAAGTTGGCACTTTTCGCTATTGTAACAAAATTTGTAATAATATCTGTTATCAGAAGTACTTCTGCAGCTACATTACATCTAAAATCCACAAAAGTAGTGCAACTAAAGACTATGCATTCATACATAGCCAAATTACACAATAAACCTGAATAGCAATGGAAAACATGCCAACTTTAATTTGACATAGATTATTGTTTGAAAAATGAAGATTTTTATTAAAGGACATAGTTTTGACATCAATTTCAGAGAAATCGGCTATTGTCTGATTCGGGCCGTTCACTTGTCAGTAGATAATCAAATTGAAACTTTTCATGTGAACGTCTCCACAGAAATCATCTGAAAAAGTAACATTGTTCCAGTCTTCAACACTCCATTCTTTCTGCTGCCTTGGCCGTTGTTGATGTTTCTGCCAGTGTGCATTTGTCATGTATGGTTTTCTTTTTGCTTTACAAAACAAAAATCCCATTTCACTTAGTCTATTCGTTACTGTATGATCACAAACATTTGCATGATTTTTTTCCACAGAGCATTTAGTTGTTTTGGTGTTATTTTCCTGGTTTTTACACAGATTTTTCATAAAGCTTTATCCTGCCTTTTACTAGTTGCCCCATTTCTAAACAATTTTTTATACTTCTTGTGTCCTGAAATTTTCTCCAAGTGTAATTTATACTTGATAATGCATAGCCAAAGGTTTTTGCCATTTCTTGTTGGGTTTTCCTCCTCTGGAGCAAGTTTATAATGAGATTTTTAATATCAGTGTTCAGCATTAGTTACCATTTTGTTTGCTATGAATCAAAATTAAGGTTGTTAGAGATTAATATGTTTATTATACCTCCCACTGGCAAATGGGTATCTCCAATTAATTTACATTGCAAAGATTTGGTATTTTTCTCATTTGTTTGAATACTTATTTCCAATGAAATTAGCTCAAATATTTTTTCCAAGATAGCATGTTTTCAAACACGGTTTTAGAACTAAAAAATTGATTAAATCTACTATAATTATGGTCATATAAACAGTTTTAGTTCCTGTTTAAAATGTGTATTTGCATTTTCTTATGAGGCTATTATTTAAAATGTTATTACTCAAATACTTTAACAATTGAACATCACCTGTCAATGTTCTAATACTTTTTGCCAAAGATTGTACATATAGTGTCAAATCAATTCCCTTTTGAAATAATTTATATAAAATTTTCAAATTATTGTTGTCTTGTTACCAGAAACTAGTTACTTGAAGTTAGTTAATGATCTGAAATACAATTATAAAATTGGAGCCAGTTATAAATCTAACAAGGGAACGGCCCTTGTTGCGTTACTCGAAATGTGCATAAAACAAAATTAAATTTTCCAAAATTTAAAACATGTTATTTTTGTGGTAATTTGAAATGGTGATTCAGCCATTAACACCGTTGAGTCACTAGTAGACTCATTTCAACAGGCGGAATTATTTAATTTTGAAACCATAAACATAAAATTAGATTACCTTGAGTAACTTAGTTATTAGTAATAGTATTCACTTTATAGCCGATTTGATGTTAATACTAAACGTGAATTTGCTAAAACATTCACAAAATGTTTAGATCGCTAATTGACATTGCGGTTAAGATGAAACCGCAAATCTAAAAATTTTGCAGATTTCGTATCTAAGAAACAAAATAATTTGGAACAATTTCGTTAAAAAATTTCGTTTTGTGGCTATATTTTTTGCGCCGCAAAAAACGCAAAGTGTATAATAATCAATTTATTTCTTAATATTTATGCAAATTGAAACATGCTAAGCAAGCATGTTTTGTCAAGTCAGCAAAAATACAAAAGGATTTCATGGTAATTCACACGATTTTATGGGAATCCCACAGGATTTTATAAGATTCCATGTGAATCCACTGGATTCCTGAGGATGCCATGAGATTCTACAAAATTCCATGGAACTTTACTGGATTCCACATGATTCCAATAGGTTCCAGAGAATTTCCGAAGATTTTACAAAAATTTACCACAGGATTTTACAGGAATCTCAAACAATTTTATAAGATTATACAAAATTTTACGCAATTTATAACATTAAAGCACAGATGGTGCCTGTGGTCATGGTTGTGATCATTGTCATAGTCGTGGTGGTCATTACTGGAATTGGTTTTATTTGTAATCACATCACAGCACACCTATTTAAACTGCCAATCAGAACACGCCATTATATTGTCATATCAGACAAATTTAAAATGGTTATTTGATAGCATGTACTATTACCAATATGCAACTCTCATTTTGGAATACGCAGTTAGCAATACATAATACAAAATACACATTTCGCAATACTAGGATCACACCTCAATTTCTATTGCTATCATACCACACAAACAGCAAGCAAAGCAACCAAAAGCTTCTTTAATAGAAGCCTTTGGCAGCTATTAAATTTTTTTTTTACAAATTTATATTTGTGTCGTATCTAAATTTGGCAGACACCAACTAGAAATTAGCTAAATAATAGATTACTTTACAATTTCGTCTTTTTCTAAATTATTAATTAGAAGAAATGTAATCAGAAATTAAATTTGAAAGTTTTTAAGTTTAATTTCGTAAATAATATAAATATAATTTCACGAAATAACTTTTTAATAAGAACTTTCAAACTAATCACATTTTTTACTGTTAAATGGTTACTAAGAATTTTTTATTTTTGTCATTTATTACCACAGCACTCTTTTGCACTCTTTGCAATTTGTAACTATAACTATCTGTGACAATTCTAAATTTGCCGTGTGATTCAATATTGACATTTTTATAGTATCAAAGTGAATGTAAATTCCCTCTAAGCTTAATTAAACACAGATGCAATTGCATTTATTGCTTAATGAAATCACTGTTGATATCACTAAACTATATACATTAATAGTCATTCCATAAAAATATAAATAATTTGATATATTAAGAATACTCGACGTAAATGTTTCCCGACTCGTATAATTATACCAATTTATACCAATTTGGTAGTAAAAATGTTAAAAACAGTTGCATGCAATGTAAATCAATAAATAAAAAAAGCAAAGCAAATAATTAAGCATAAAGCATTAAAAAAATTATTTAAAAATTATACTAGCATGCAGATATGCAGCTCTGTGACCAGAATAAACAGTGAATATTTTAAAATACCTGAGATAATTCAAGTACCTGTGAAATATTTCCATCGATTAGGGTATTTTGGTTTGGCTGCATGCGAGCTTCATTCATGGATATGGGAGATGGCAAACCGTCGCCACCTTGCACATCTGTGGGCAACTTATTATAAATTTTAAGCGGAATGCCAATTATATCAGCAGACATTTGAACACCTTCGTCTGGGGGATTGTTAACATTAGTTTGTGACGACTGAAGTAGTAACAAGTTCGGTTGAATGTAAGCTTGGGGAATGTTTATGTCTCCAGATTGATTCGTCGAAGAAATCAAACTAGTTTCATAATTTCCAGGATTACCCTTTGATGAGTGATTACTAGTACTATCGATTGCTAAATATTGAACTAAAGAACTGCCAGGACTTAACGGAAATGTCGACGGAAATACCGCAGTGGTAGGAGAATTAGGTATTGACGATTTATCATTTGGTTTAAAATTTCTAGATGTTTGTGGCAAAATATTTAGTGCCGGATAATTCATGTGCAAAGGTGTTGCACTACCTTGTACCAGTTGCAGTTGACTAGGTGCTGTACTTGCTTGCAATGAAGGCACAAATGTTACTGGTTGTTGATGAATATGTATGGTTTGCTGAGATGGGGAGTAGGGACATATAGGCTGCGAGGCAACACTCGTAGTAGCACTTCCCGTTTTCGAAATATTTTGAAAATCAGTGCCTATCATCGAGCCAGAAATAGCCATGTGAGAATGTGCACTACATTGCGTGGCACATGCCTGAGATATCTGCTGAGTATAAGGAACAGGAATATTTATAGGCATCCCGCAGGGCGAAGAGATTATAGTATTGGCGACTGGCATTGCATTACTAGCTTCGCAGATTTGTTCCCCGTCATGTATGACGTCGCAAGGCTGCTGCACTTGCATAATGCTTCCGTGGACGATGCCCGTGTTAGATGCTGCAACGATGGGCGATTGATCATTAAGACCAGAACAAGATATTTGATGTTGCTGAATCAACGATGCCTGAGTAACTTGAATAGAAGTCTGAGGACTTTGGCTACAGTACAAAATATTGGACAAAACTTGCTGATTGCCATCCGTGCTTAAAAACTGAGGCTGTGTGCCATGCTGTGGTGGAGAATTGCATCTTCCGGCAATAACTGCAGAGCTTCCATCAATTATAAGAGGTTTTTGAGCCGAAGCTTGAGTGGTAGGCATTACTACATTTTGTTGCTGGAAGTGTGGCACTGTTTTCTGAACTTGTCCTGGAGATTGCTGAGCTATAGAATTATGCAGACTGATAGATTGGCTAGCTGAGAAACTAGTTTGCAAATTGGGACTTATTGCTGTATGACCAGATATATCACGTGGCGTTTGTAATGTTACTGATGCGGCACTGGAGGGCTATAGTTTGGTGGTATTAAGGACAAGATTAGAATAAGTAAAAGATAATTATGAGAAAAAATACATTTAAAGCTGCAGTATGCAAAGGAAATATTAATAAATCCGTCATTTTACTATTCTCAGACCAGATTCATTAAATGACTGTTATGACATAATCAAATTTTCTAATTAGCACTGACTAAGTTTAAATTCAGACTAACAATATCACTTAAAGTGATGATGAAAATTTAGGTTTTTCTTCACCAATTTAATATATTATTAACATAACAATCAACGATGTCATAACTGTTGACATTTTGATGAATCCGGTCACCGATTTCTCATTTAATCGTCATTTTCAATGCCTACCTGAAGATAAGGTTGAAACTGAGGACAGCTGTGTGTGGGAGGATAAATCTGTTGATGAGTTGATTGTGGCTGTGGAATAAAGGTTTGTGGTAAAAAATTCTGAAACTGTTGATACTGCTGTTGAGTCGATTGAGCTGGACTAGCTGATATTTGTTGATTTGTACCACTAGTTTGATTGCCATATGGTTGTTGGTACGCCTATAATTACAAAAAAATGAAAGTTTTAGAAACTGTTTAAATAATCCAAATGACGAGTGACTAAAACTTACAATATTCATATTTTTTCTCAAATTTTTAATTGTTTTGTATCATTTAATAATTGATTAATAAGTTTTAAAAAGTTTTGTTTACTATCATAGTCAGTTTTGTAAGTGCTACAAGCGATGCTACTAAAGTTTTAATAGTGCTGCTAGTAGGAACTACACAAATAAGAAAATTATAAGATTCCTTCAGAATTGTGCCAAGATGAATCATTGTTGGCATTGCTTCTGTTATGTGAAACAGTAACTGCCTTCAAAGCTTAAAATTCACTTTGCTTTAGGTTAATATTGACTTTTAGAATTTGCCAAGTCTTTTAAAAATACATTATAAAATTCACTTTTAAGAGTTTGCGGATATGATACTGATTGCAAGTCACAAAAGGAAAAGGATAAGTCGCAAATGTAGAACTTTTATAATGCAACTTTTAGAGCTTGCATTTTAAAAGTACTGACACAAATATGACGTCATTTCCGATTGAAAAAGGCTACTTATACGACTTTTACTAAACGTCGTATATGGTAGAAAGCTTTGAACGCAGCTAATGTATTTTTTCTATATTTTTTCACAGTGCAACCAACAATAATCTATTTTAAATCAAAGTTGAGACTTTTTTCAAGTTGTTTGTAATATATCCTGTTTAATTTGCCTGTGTATAAATACTCAACAGTTTGGTCGCTAAGCAATGTAAAGTTTGGAAATAGATCCAATTACTGGATCTTCAGATCAAATCATGTGGCCACAAATGCGAGTTTTAATCATTTCCCTTAAAATGGCAGTGTATTTGAAAATATCATTTGTGTATTAGGAATTTCCTAAATAGATCAGAAATATTTACTGATAGAATAATAGTAATTAATTTATATCACTTTTGTTTATTTTCGGTGTCAGTTGTGACAAAGAAATAGCTGAAATAGGAATATAATAAATTGGAAAGTTGTACATCATCTTCAGATTAATACAAATATGGTTTTGTATCAGGCACTTATAATGAAAAATTTTCTAAAAAATACTAATAATGTCTTAGCCCTAGATTGCCTCTTGCAGTTATTGATTTCAGATTAAAGCAAAGTACTTTACAATATACAATAATTTTCATAATATAAGAGCAAAACATAAAAATTGCTTACTTGGTTACTATTTTGTGATGAAAAGAAAGGTGTCTGCGACTGATTTGTTTGCGACAATGTCATTTGAGTTGTTGTAGGTATAAACTGTTGCATCTGTTGCGCTGCTTGTGCAACCTGCTGCGATGCTTGTACAACCTGCTGAGATTGTTTTGTGTTACCATCCGATGGTAGTGTTGAATAACCACTGTCTGGTGACATTTCAGTTTGAACTATTAAAAGAAAAGTTTTAAAAATTCAAAATTTAGAAATTACAAGTAAAAAACACACCGGGTCAAGTTCGTAGTCAATGCAATATGTATACTTTTAAATTAGATTTTTACAACATTTTTTCGAATATTGCAAGGAATGTTATATTCAGATAGAGATAATTCAAGTTTACTCAAAAATTCCCAAACCAATTAAAATCTATAAAATATTTTACAATTAGCAATAAATATACTTCATATTTGTGTAAGCAGCAATGATAGATAACAATTTTTAATATGAATGAGTTATTGTTGCTCATGCAATCTAGATTGAATCAGTGGTCAAATAATCTATTGTTAGATTAATTGGCAATTTTTAACTTTTCTTTAAAATACATTTGTTGCAGAAATTAATCTACTCCCCCTCTCTAGAACTAGTTTACAGCTTTGTTTACTAAACTAACAATTTAACCTTCAACTTTGAATTAGGAATCCAATTAGTTATATTACTTGCTAGTTTGAAAGCCATTTTCATTTATATATATTCTCTAATTAGATATTTAACTGCCTTAAAATTAGCAGTTAAATTTTAATTTTTTATTAAAAAACAACATAATTTTAATTAACCTGAGATGATTTTGCCAAATATCAGTTAAAAATTCACTAATAAGAAGTGCTTTCCTGCCTGTCTGCCTCTAATTGCATTGATTTTTAAAATGTAACTGCATTATTGTTTAAAACACTGCCTAGATCTTAGGTTACAGTTTGTTTAAATTTAGTTAATATTGTTAAATGTATAGCCTAAACATGTACTTTTTTCCCACAAAATTCATTTTTAGGCTAGCTGGAATTGATACCTGGAATGCCTTCAACAGGCATGGTATTCGATGGTACGACTGCTGCAATGGAACCTGTTTCAGTCGACCCTTCTAGTTGAACAATTTCCATTTTTTTCCTGTCTTCACGCTCCTTCATTAGCATCATAATTTGACTTCTTAACATTTTAGTAATAATTCGTACATCTTCTTCCATGATTATACCAGTCTTTGCCTAATGTAAATAAAATAGAACAATGTGAAATCTGTAATCAAATCTACTGTATAATTCTAAAACTCTAGACTAAAGACACTTGTAAAAATATATATAAGAGTCTTGTAAGACTATACACATATAATGTTTTAAACATTTTAAAAAAAAATTGTGTACAAACCATTCCTTGAGCTAATTCATCAGGATTATCATTATGAGTATGGAACTCAAATTGGATCGCTTCATTTTCCTTGTGTTTGTCTTTTCGTTTCTTTGGATCCAGCACTCTTAATCGCAGTTCCAATTTCTCAGTATCTGAATTAATTGCTTCCTCTTTATTAACAAATTCTAGTTTAAGACCGGCATCTTCTAAAAAGAAGTCATGATTGAGAAGATCCTTCACAGTCGGCCTGAATTCCAGAAAAATAAATGTTAAAAAAAGAATTACGGTCATTTAATAAAACTTAACATGTTTAGGTCAAACAGGACAGAGCATTTCATATTTGTATTTCATAAAAACATGAATATCAAGTAGTTAAAATTCAACTTAGAATCTGATTAATCTAATTGTTTTACAAAATTAATATAACATTTGATTTTGTTGTCTATACATTTCTAAAATTTTAAGATTACAACTTGTGCAAACACGTAACATCCCATTTGACCTTTACTGTTGTAATACCTTTCTTCTTTATGTAAACGAGTACAACGATCGATTATTTCCTTTATCTCCAAATTCTCGACTTTATCGAAACTTAATGGACGCACTCCCTGCAACAATACAAAGTTTACCAACAATTTTCAAAATTATTAGAATAAAAATTTTAAATTAACAAATTTAGAAGTTAAAGTTAAAATTAAAGTTGATTAAACCTTTGGTTTTCTCTCATTCAGTTGCAAACATGAAATTTTAATATTTATCTAATACAAGTGAAGAAAAAATCAGATGCATTTTACAATTTTTAAAATTAAATGTAAGACAACAAATGTAAAGACTTAATGGCGAGTTAATTTATGCAATTTAATGGCTATCGGATTCACCATAAAAGCAAGATGTAACATTATGGCTGAAAAAGCAAAGCCGAATGGAAGAATCAATTGAGGTAATGTGAATAGCAAGAAATAAATAAAAATTCAAAAAATTAAATTTTGAATTTTTATCACAAATGACTGCAATGGCCCATAAGTGACCAAAAATAAAGTAAAATATTGCAGTTTTACGAGCGTGTGTACTATAACCACCAGACCACCAGCACCAAGAAGGCTTTTGATGAAGAGGAGGATCAGTAACAACATTGAAGGCAATAGGATTTTTAGAAAAATAATGATCTTGTGATTTATTCAAGGTCAACAAAATGCAGAATATATCACGCCGTTGCAAACATCCAGAATTCAAAAAATGTTTTGGAACAGTTTGAAAAAAATATTATTGTCAATTTTTTGTATTGTCACGAGATCTGGAATCCGATTACAAACCTGTAGATTACAATGTCAAAAAGATCGTAAACTAAATATTAAATTTATTTCTTCTAAACATCTTTAAAAGTAAACTGATGTTTTAATAAAACAAAGAAGTAAAACATTCATTTTTTTCTCTCATTTAAATGCATTAGACAATACCTATATTATAAATTCAATACAATTTAGCAATTGTATGGGAAAAACAGACAATAATAAAGCGCACTTGTAGTTTTGTATCACCTACAAAGTCCCAAAAACATTTCTATGACTGAATAAATTAAGTGATTTTGTAAAACAAAAACCGGAAATTCAAATCATTGAAAAAAGTAATTAAAATTATGATTCAAACTTACACTGGTAACTTTCTTATAAATTTGAGCAGGACCTCTACATTCAGAGTATGGATATTCTGAAGTGGCCATTTCTAACATACACATCCCAAACGCATACACGTCTACGGATTCGTCGTAATGCTCTTCGTAAACTTCGGGAGCCATAAATTCCGGAGTTCCTAGCAAAAAAGCAAATTTAAAAAAGTAATAAAATTAGCACGAGTTTAGTTTTATCAAGCACTCGTTCCAATTTTATAATCTCTATTACTTATTCAGTTTGCACCTTCAAACTGAATACTAAACATGAAAAGCAACAAAAATACATTTATCATAGTCCAAGATTATAAAATTTAAAACTCACCAATTACACTTTTAGCAAATGAACGATTTTTTAATGTAGCAAGGCCTAAATCTCCAATCTTAACTGAACCTGTAGTTCCCGTAATAAATATGTTATCACATTTCAAATCTCGATGAATAATTGGTGGCGATCTTGAATGTAGAAAGTATAATCCTTTCAATATTTGACGGCACCAAGATTTAAAAACCTTTAAATTAATTTTTTTAAATCGTCTTAAATACCTAGAAAAAATATTTAAAAAATATCAATTTTTACTAGTAAGCAACTTTATTTCAAAAACAAAATCCATAACAAGCAATTGTAATAACAGTACATTTATTGGAGAAGCAAACAGGAGAAATATCACAAGAAAACCAGTAAACTGGTTAGTGCTCGTTTGTCCAGTCAAAATTTCTCTAGAATTGATTTATAAAGATTTTTTTTAAAAATTAATTTAAATATATCACGTTCTCTGTCTCTTTTATTTGTCCATTATCATTATTTTTCAAATATCACATATTGCATTATTTAACATGAAAAAAAAATTACAAAAATTATATATTTCACTAAAAATCATTATATTTCTCGTAATTGCAGTCTCCATAAACAACACTTTCAAACAAAAAATAAACACTTTCATATTACAAACATTTTTTTTATCTACAACCCCTGGCCAAAAATTGAAATAATGCAACAAAAATAATTCCGAATTTAGCCCTTAATATTTTAAACCCTATTTTTGTAATTAGAAAACCATTTCATTACAATAAAGCACTATACTTTTGCCTGTGCCAAAATGACTATAGTTTGTAAATAACAAATTTTATCAGTATAGAGATTGAAACGTGACAAAATATTGGAATATTTTCTTCGTACAGGCATTGCAGTTCAATTAACCCCTTATTTGTAATGATTGTTCGTATCAATCTACCTCTGTATAACATTTTAATAGTATTTTCATTTTCATAAACAAGTTTCTCTAGCTTCATGAAATGTTATGTGCTAACAACTACTATTATTTCAATTATTTTTAAAGTCAGGACAATTTTAAAATTATTTTAATATTCTTGAAATAGTAGACTGCTTGCAATTCACTATGTTCATTAATACTTGACTCACTTTTTCCTTCTTTTTAGAGTGTGTGCCAACTTGATTTGACATAGATTATTGTTGGTTAGTGTTGAACATTTTTATTAAAAGACTTAGCTTTGATGCCAATACAGAATTGTTTGACATCAATCTCAGAAAAATCGGCTTCCCTTGTCAGTTGAAATGTCACATTTGAAACCCATTCTCAACAATTACAGAAGAAACGATTGTATAAATAGTTATCACATTATACGGAGGTCGATTAATCAAATAATCATTACAAATCAAATGAAATATTCCTATACAAATGAAATATTCCAGTATTTTGCCATATAATTTTGCGTATTCCAATGTTTTGTCAGTTTTAAATCTTTTTATACCACTACAAAATTTGTTATTTAAAAACTCTTTATAGTCATTTTGTAAGCAAAAGCAGTAGCTTCATTCATTTTTATTTTGATTGTTTGAAATCAGATTATTTTGGTTATTACAACAATCAAAATTCATTTATAAAATTGAATACCAATTTTTTGATTATTGAATAGTGTTTAATCGAATATTTTTAAACAGCCAATATAAATGAATTATTAGTTTGTTTTGTAAAGATAATACAAACTACATACAAACAGACATTTAAATAACTGAATATTAATATTATAGTTTTCTAATAACAAAATTCAAACTCTGAATTAGAAGATTTAGGTCACATTATTCCAATTTTTTGGTAGTTGTATTTTGCTGCTTATTGCAAGCAATGAAACAATCATTCTAGTTCATGAAATTCCTAAATCTTAACTGGAAAATCATTTCAACCATTGACAATAAATAGATTAAAGGTTACTGGCATATAACAATTAATGAATGTTGGTCTCACTCTGTGATCATGTTTTAATTTTGATTTGTTTTATAAATTGTTACTCTAATTTTTAAATTTAACAATAAATTTAATAATCATATTTCAATAAAGAACTGCACATATTATTTTTTAAAGGTTTAAAAAATTTTAAAAAACCAAAATAATATATATACAGGAGAATGCAAAATGTCTAATTACTTGAGAACATAAAATTTTTCCAAACAATAGTTAAGGTAAAATATGTTAATAAAAGTAGAATAGCAAAAGTTATTTCAGGTCTTCTTATACAATTAAAATAGCATAATTCTCCAGTAATCATGCAATAACAATGTGCATATGCCCTAGAGTTTACATACCTGACTCAGTCAGTATTACTAAATTTCTTCAAAACCAATATTTGATAGCAAAAACATATACTCAAAAGTCTATCACGAATTGTCAAAGGATGTGATTCAACAGTATTAAAGCATCACAAAATAAAAT
>JAQFZU010000550.1:0-23438 GCA_034696185.1 Henia vesuviana | reverse complement strand
GCACAAAACGAACTTTATTTGACTTGGACTTTTAATAAATAAAATAACATAAGAAAATATACACTACACAAATATATTTTAACTCAATTTACAAAAATTCTCATTTTAGTATTTTTTATTATTTTTACAGCAGCTCACAACTTTATTAAAATTATAAAAAAATCAAATTTTATTGAATAAAATGTTTTGTTTTAGCATTTTTGGTAAAGAAGATATTTATGGAAGCGACGACATATTATCTCTTTCACTCTCAGAAATATAAAGTGTAAACAGGTATACATAAACTTGTCTCTATATTGATGCCTTGTTTATATATTAATGCCTATTAGGTTAAATGTTAAAGGATATCCAATTTATAATCTATATTTCTGGAAATGCGCAAATGCTAAAATAAACATGAATATTGTTCTGTTGTTCTCAATGGAATTCCTAAACTTCACCAGCAGTATGTAGTCTTCAGCCTGCAAAGTGCTGTTCAGATCCATAGTTTAAACAGCCGTAAACTTCTGATGAAAATGAAGAACATCCAGATTACCCATGAAAACAACAAATTAGAAAGATTAAGTCCGGAAGAATTTCAGCTTTAATTGTCAAGCAGCAGTGCTTATCAAAACCTGATTAAACCATTTATTGTTGAATTTCAACCAGATGGTATAAATAAAATTCTAATCGTATCGTCTGGTCAAAATTCAACAATAAATGGCATTTTACTACCCAGATGCTCATAGTGAAACTAACCAGCTGTCCTTCACAGTCACCGATAAAATATCAACACGAGACAAATGACATACAGTCATATAGCCCATGCGCCGAGTCACTGGTGGAAACAACCATCCAGTGCTAGCCCCAGCCACCAAGAAGAGCCGTTTGGATGCTCGAGGGCAGTCGCTACCAAGGTCAGGTTGCACTTTTAGTATTTCTACTTCAAAACAAGGTTAATCAGTGCCAAATACTTAGTGACAGAGGCAAACATTGATCAATCCATGAAAGCAATAACTGTGTGGTTTTCTCTCTTTGTGCTGGCTTTTTGTAACCAGTTCATCTTTTCTAACCCGCAAGAAGTGACCCCACCCAATTTGCACTCTTTGGGCATTCAGACTTCGTTTCTCACATTTAATTAGATGAGACATTCGAAATCCTAGTTTAGGTGCCATCTATTAAGTGCATCTTACAATGGAGATATGTGCTATGCGTCTTACAATGGAGACATATGCTGTGCATCTTACAATGGAGATATGTGCTTTTTCCCTTTTAGGGTTAGCTTTAACCCTATCTACCCTAGAGTTATCACATGCAGGGCGACAAGATGGGGGGAGGCAGTACTAAGCTTATGACTGGCTGCTCTGCCATTGTTTGGACACGGTCTCCAAATGTCGGTTTTTTGGTCTGATCACTGTGAAATGATTGAACATGGACGCCTGATCTATGTATGATCGAGCCTTTATTATTAAGGCCGCAACACACATCATCACCTCTGCTTTACAGCTACATGGGGTAGCTGTACATTTCCCTCATCCTCCACACAATAACCACCACAACCAACACACTGGTACCTGGGCAACACGCTCATCATCGTGTTATGACGATTGGAGCCAGACCCTGCTTTCCGCCTGTATGATCTCTAGGGTCAGCGGTGACTGTCTACTTACTCCAGTAAAAGGATTGAGCTCCCAAGGCGGTGTAGTGGACATACCCTGAGGTCAGATGACTGGGACACATGTTGCCCTTTAGTAACGGTTTGGTCTCTAGCTCCAGGGCCTGCCAGTCTCAGACAGGCTTAGACCTGCTGGGTTAGTAAAAGACAGTTTTCATATTTAAAGTTTAATAATTTTTTTTATTCTTATATTCTCTTCTTATAT
Organism: Henia vesuviana; assembly: GCA_034696185.1. Taxonomy (NCBI): domain Eukaryota; kingdom Metazoa; phylum Arthropoda; class Chilopoda; order Geophilomorpha; family Dignathodontidae; genus Henia; species Henia vesuviana. The sequence continues at coordinate 21,579 of JAQFZU010000550.1, read as the reverse complement.
TATATCATTCTTATAAAATCAGTGGCTCAAATGGCTTTCCGGTGATTCGTGTGTGGAATTTTAAATATTCTGGCTTTTCACAACTTCTAATTGAGTTTTGATTTGGATTGGTAGTTTGAATGGTTTCATACATAAAATTAAATCATTCTCACAGTTCATTTAAAGGCAACATAAATGGTAATTTTGAATTTTATTTCGTACATTGGTACGTGTTTTAGCCATAGATGGCACCACCAAATATGTGTTTTTACGCCTCTTGTGACACTTATAAAAATTAATTAATTTAACTACAGAAACAAGAAGCCTCGCAGGAATCGGAGGGTGAGGGATAGAAGATTCAATCGGTTGCAAACATGGAATAACACAATTATTCTGTGTCGGAAGAACAAACCGTGGGGTGTAATTTTTGCTCTTTAAGGGGCTCGATGGAGTCTCACCCTAACATAAGTTTTTTACCTTTACATACCAGATTTGATTTAATCGAACAATGTGCAATAATGTTAAATAAAGAATGGCCCCGTAGTAATGCCGCAAGGTAAATCTAGATTACTTTGAATCAAATAATTATCAATCATAAAAACTTATTTGTGATTTCAGACTTTTTGGCTTGGAAAAATCAAATGACAATTTACCATGCTCATTTATACTCGTCGAACGAAATGGTTCTGAAAATGTCATTGGCCACAGTCGACTATCAACTATTAAAGGTCACCAAAACACATGCTTACTCGAATCTGGTAAAATAAATCTCCGAATGTGCAAGGGGTATATTTACTAACAATAAATATATCTAACTATTATTTTCTTCGCAGTGTTAATTAAGAAAGATCGACGAGGTCAAGGCTTTGGAAAATTAATAATGACAGAAACTGAAGAATTTGCTAAACAGTATGGGAAAGCCGAGAATAATCAGTCTTAAAATAATTAATTTAAAATACCAATACTTATTTAGAAAAGGAATAGAGACTATTTATTTATCAACGAAAGATAAAGAAGAATTTTACAAACATTTGGGCTACGAATGTTGCGAACCGTTGAACTTGTACGGGAGCCAAATAACACTGCCAGCTAAAGTATTAAAAAATGTCTAATTTTAAAAAAATTAAGAGAAAATTAATGGATTTTTATTTATTAGCCAAAATTCAGATCCGAAGTAATATCTTCCGCCGTTGCAGATGAAAACATCAACCTTAATATACAAATACCTCAACCACCAGTGCCACCACCACTGCCATCATTTCTCAAATCCATATTTCCTAACAAAAATAAAAATAAACAATGGATGAGGAAAGATTTGTGACATAAATTTATTTTGTAAGTGCTTACGAAAATTATTTATTGACGTAAATAAATTTTACAATATTTTTTAATCTTGTTTTTTTAATTGTGTAGATATAAGTGACAATTATTTTTACATCTTACACAACATTTAAAACTCGAGTAAGTTAAGTTTTATCAAATACATTATTCTAAATACTACACCGATACAATTAAGTTCGTCAAGATGGTTTATCCGATTCTTTTTCATTAAGTAAACTCATTCTCCTTAACTCGGATTCGAGTTCAAATAAATGAGAATCGTGAGCTTCTGCCCCAATCGTTCTCATGCTTTCGGCTAATCGGTAAACGTATTCGATATTTTTCCCACTGGGTCCCTCAGCGTGAAAAATTTGTTGCGCTATACATCGAGTGTCAGCAGGTCCCAAATAAAATGGATTTTCGGCCGTACCAATGTAAACGTGCAGATTGAACGGTTGATACGCTGCACTCTGAGGATGGAATGTCGTGAGCATTTTTTCGTAGCCATCTTTTTCTCGGTAATCCAAGTAATCAGTAACCTTAGCCACATCTTCTTTTCTTATATTGTAAGCTAGTCCCCAAACGCAATCCTAAAATGAATGAAAATAATTAATTAGTCTGCTTAATTTATAAGAATACGATGTGGTTAAATTACGTCTGGATTTTCTGAAGGAATTAATGTGGCTACTCTTCCGGGCTAGTTAAAGAAATAAGTGAATTAATGTAAAAATTTATATTTTAATTGCATTCAATACTTGTCCAGGAACTCCTCTGTGGTCTTCACTACCTTGCCAAAATCTTCGTATAAATCCTTTGATATGACCAATTAATTTCAATTCATATGGAAAATCGGCTTTCCACACCAAAGAACCATAACCAAAAATCCACATATTGCTTATTTTTCCTTTTATTTTCAATCGGAAATTCACATACTTTAACCTATATTTTTATCTGTTTTTATTGGGCTTAACACGCAACAAAAACATAGGTAGCTGGAAAACCTGAAATCGATATTTATTTAAATGAAAGCATTCCAATAAAAGGATTGTTAATTCTTATATTAAAAACCTAGTGCGATTGTAGAATATATTTTGGAAATTTAATTTTTACATGGCAATTAGCTTCATGATATTGTATTTTAATACAGGATTTTTAGTAAAAAACAAGTTTGTTACGTAATACGTAGAATATTTATAGCCACCGCATTTTAGTAGAGTTTGTAGTAGTGATGAGAAGCCGCAGCATCCAGCATCATTAGGAAGCAGAAATTTTTAGAATAGGCTAGCTTGCACAATTTCTTTTAAGTTTTACCGTATAGTTGCTAAAAGCATTTTACAATCATCCTATATTATCAGTAGTCACTAATTTATGATTATCATTGCACATTTAGTAGTCGAGACTAAAATTATTTTTGTGGCGTCAGTAAGGCGGTTATTAAAAATAAAAATATGATAAGAATTTAAGGAATTTAACTGATTAAAACGAAATGGCGACCAGAGCTGCAACTTGTAAGTAAAACAGTTTCCTATTAAATATTCATTTTTTAATGTCATTTTACATGTGTCGTGTTTACTCAGTTTTTAAATTTCTTTTCAAATTTCAGTCACAGCAAAAGTCAGGACTTTGTATGATTATCATCTGAGGACTCTTCACAACATAGTTCCTTTACCCTCCGGTGTTGATATTGCAAATACTCTCAAGTACTTCTCACAAACATTATTAGGGTAAAATCTTTGTTTCTGTCAAATCATAAAGCAATAAACAATTATTGATGTTTTATTAGAGTTCTCAAGGATGTGCCGACCATCCCTATGGAAATGATGAAATGGAGGGATGCAGATCATGCACGAATGTCATTATTTCCTAATTTGGATTACAAAGGATTATATTATGCAGTTGTGCAATTAATAGACGTAGTGCCCTTGATTCAGTACGGTGCAATAGGTTTGAACATCAGATAAAATAATTGAAAAAATTGTGATTTTGATGATTTTTTAAAAATATTGTTTCAGCATTAGGCCAAGCTATTTTACATTGCATTTCTTGTTTGATTCCTTTTCTGGAACACGAATATCTCGATACATTGCCATCTCTGGTGGCTTCATCTATGGCCATGTTTCCACCTTTATTGCATAGTGATATAGTAACTATACTCTGTCATCATATTTTGCCATACACGATTGGTAATTTAACATCGGTTATCCAGAGCGAATTTTATAATAGTTTCTTGAAATTTTTCTTAGTTCAACAACCTGACTCGGACGGTAAAAATTATGCAGTTTTGTCAACATCAGCCGTAATAATGCTCGTTTTTCAATATACGGACATTACCGGTTAAAGCGTTTTATTTTTAGACCTTAATGATTAGGATCTGAATGTTTATTTATTTCTATCAACAGTTTATCATTGCCAGTTGTTGGAATGTATTATGGCGCTTAAAGCAGATATTTTGAAAGATTTGCTTTGCGTAATTGCCCACGGAACTCCAAAGGCAAGAGCTGCTGCTGCGAATTTATTGTTTTATTATTGGCCATCACTAAATCCTGCTCTTCACGATCGAAGAGGAATTCAGCTCAAAGTTTCTAGTAATGATTAAACGACAAATTTTTGAGATTAAAATTTTTAATTTTTAATTTTTAATTTTAAGGCATAAAGCCTTTTTTATGCCAGAGAGAGAATTGTTTGACTCCAGTGAATAATGAAGCGGTTAAGATGTGCTGGGATCACTCGATTGCAATTGGTTCTGGTGATAATCCACCACCTCTTTATATATGCTATGATTGCTCGGAACAAATTCTTCGCGAGTGTCCAAGTGCTAACATTACGGATGTTTTGTTACCTTTACCTCAAATATCAGCCACTTGCGAAAACAAAGTATTTGATTTGATTTGAAAAATTAGTTTGTTTTTTTTAATAGAAAATATTAAAAAAATATAATTCTTTTTATTTAGAGTTGTCGTTCTAGCGACAAGGCAGCGATTACTACCTGTTTTTCGGTCGACTGTGCTAATTACAATGGTCACCGACCCATTCGATATTGTTCCCAATGTCACTCAATTCGACATAATAATCGTCGAGGCGTCGGCCACATTTTCCATACAACGATTATTAGTCCTTGGGCCATGGATCCTGATATGCAAAATTATATGGTTGAAGCTGTTGTAAGGTAAACTCAGAAAAATAGTATTTTACTTTTTGAAATCTAAAATAAAAATGGTTGAAAATTTTAGTCTTTTGAAAGAAGCTCAACCATTGACGGATCGGCGCGTTAAAGATTTAGATGATCGTCATCCGCGGGTCGTTCTATTGGATGCGGAATTGAGTCAATCTGAAGCAGAACTGGAAGAACGGCGTTTGTTGAGTCGTTATGGCGTATATTTATTGATTGGGTTTTGTACCCCAAACGAAACTACGCCGACAGTATACTTTATAAGCAATCAAAATAAACACATTCTCACATAAATTTATTATTAGGAAACACTCGGCCGACTTCTGGCGATGCTTTTCCAGTGGTTTGATTCATTAGCCTACCTTCCTGATGGTAATTTTATTGCAGAATTAATAATAGTAAAATAAAATTAAAATTTTGTACTGTTTATCTTTTATTAGATCAGGCTGGAAGTACTCTTGAGAGATTAAAATCAGAGGTATATTTCATATTAAATCTGCAAACGTCAACTTTAAAGTTTATATTTTTATAGTATATTCATGGTTGGCTAATGGACGTGTGTCGGACACATTTTGAAGTGTTTGTTTCATGTCTTTTACCACATCCAGTTGAATATGCCAGAGTTGGCGGCCATTGGTAGAGAAATACAATAAATATTAATTTGAAGTATGCTTAATGGAAGATTTAAAATATATTAGGGATACATTAGCAAGTAGAACGACTCATATAAAGGAAGGATTTAATCGATTGTTTTGCTTGGTTCCATATGAGGTGATCAGTTTAGAAGTTTGGGATTACATCATGCCCTACTGGATGGAAGCTATTCGTAATGAAGTACCTGAAGATGAATTATCGGAATTAAGAGTTTTATTGAGGTTACTTATTCTTAACTTTTAATGTTTTTATTTTATTGCTACATTTTTTTTGTTTTTTATTAAATAGCAAAGTGCTGGATCCTGAAATGAGTCCTCTAGGATTTGATGCACATAAAATGTACCATTTTATTTCAATCAGATTTCATAACACTACAGCTCCTGTTCAGGAACAAGCGTTGCTCTGGTTACAAGTGCGGAATATTACATAATTTTTAAAAATTGATTTTTAAATTATTATTTTGTTTAGATTTTATCAATGTTGAATGTAGTGGTTCCATTGAGTTTATTATTTACGATGTTTAATGAAGGAGTTAAATCTTGTTCAGCGTCGGTCAACTTACAAGCAGCAAAATCAGTCAAAGAAGAAACATCGACAGCAAACATAATGCGTAATGAATCATTGAAGTTGTGTATGAAAATTGGTTTTAATGTTTTTAATTAAACCTTAGAAAGTAGCTTTGTTGAACATATATCTCGAACAAATTCACCGTTTTCTCCCGAAGAACCGACATCTACGAAACTAATTGATTTTAAATCAGATTTAGAAATGAATTTGCCTTGTTTTCTGTTGATGCTAGATATACTTCTGAAGCAGGTTTGATTTTTGCTATTTCTATTCGTTGCTGTTAAAATATATTTTGTATTTGATTGGGTAATCGAGATTGAACTTCAAGAAGTCGATACACACCAGGGTATGGATCATATTGTGTCACGGGAATCACTTTCTTTAATCAAAGCAATGATTTGCTCTCCATGGGCTGGAACTCACACATGTAAAGACGACACCCCTCACGACTGCACGTTCTGTGAATTGGTCACTACATTTTATCAATTATCACTCGAACTTATTGAATTCATTTCACCTGTAATGGAAGTCAGCAAAGTAAGTTTAATAGCTAATAAAAGTCGATACAAAAACTTTTGATTATTTTTGTAGGTCCAAGACGAAAGCGATGTCGTGGGAAGTGAAGTATCTTCTCGTCGAGGTTCACCTAGTGAAGAGCAGCTTCAGTACGTTTCAGTTCAATCGGCTGGCACATTACCTTTCTCTCAATTAGAAGACGGAGTTGGATCTGCTGTACCTCAACTTTTTACTGCTACTGTGCAAATGGTGGCTGATGCCGAATTGGATACTGTTGCTAATATGCCAACTGAAGAAGTTGTAAAAGCGGTGGCGAAAGCTGTAACACTCTCAGAAACAGATGTTGGTGAGTTTTGTTTACATACGAAATTTGGTAAAAAAAGGTTTCTCTAAATAAATTTTTTTTGCATAGGTTTGGCTAAAGTATCTGTAGTACTTCCTACAGTAGTTGACGAGAATGATCAACAATCTACCATGAAAGATACTCAAGATGAGGATGGAACATTTTGGCACACGAGTCAAGGGAAATTTAAATTTACACTCGAAGAATTACCACCACAGTTACAATTAATTTATGCTATTTTGAAGGCAAGTTATTACGAGACGAGTTTAAAACTTATTTTTAGCAATTAATTAAATGTAATTTTAATTTATTTTAGCAATTAGATAAATATGAAAATGCTGATATCAATTATCATATGTTATCATGCATGAAATACTTGATTTTACATGCCGAATGTTTGAATCGAGCTATGAAAGAGAATAGAGGATTTTTAATTTGGATTCAAGAAAATCTTCTTATTTCTAGGTCAAATATTTATTCTAATAACAAATTTTTTTGTGTTTTAATTTTTATTAATGGATATTACAGTTTGTGGAAGTTTTTGCAGGCAGAATATTCACACATTTCCCAAGTGTCAGTTCAAATTTTGCTTCATTGCATTACATTACCTTCAGGTACTGATGTATTTTGGAAAATAATTGAAGATAATTTTCACAGCGATGACTGGAAAGTACGAGCGGCAGCAGGTAACAATTAGAAACTTAAAAAAAAAATATATTAATTGTTTTTATTGTAAAAGTTGAGAAAGTTACAATGATAGCTCGGTTTGTGGAATGGGAACCACTGCGACAGAGCCAATGTTTACAATCGTCCCTTGCAAATGCATTTTGCTATCTCATTAGCAGTATGGACGACATTCAACCATCGGTCGCCCAACAAGGGATGCTCTATTTAGAAACAATAAAAAATTCCTCATTAAAAGTATAAATTAAAATTAACATTTATATTCGACTCGTACAATTCTACTAATGAATGTATTTTTAGTGTCTTTGTTGGTGCTTGGAAGTCCAATTTGATACGGTCATTATGGATCGACCAATGATCCTTCAGACTCTCTATCAATTACACAATCGACTCTCTGCACGAAACATCTTGACCTGGGACTTTTTTCTTAACAGATTTGACGTTTTATTTCTCGAAGCCCAAATAGGATTAGAACAGAAAGGTGATATCGCATACCCTAGAGGTAAAAACCCGAGAAATTAATTTTTCAAAAGAATTAATTGATTAATTTGAATTTCACAGATTTGAAAAACTCCGATGTTAACAGTGAAATTTTAGCTCGCAAATTAAGTAGAGCCCAAGAAGCTTTGAGTCTGCAGCAGAGTGATAGCATACGATCTTTGAGCGCAAGTCTGGGGGCTAAACTGCGATACAAACGAACTTTGTCTGCTCCCGGCGGCATGTTTGTTCGCCAGGAGAAAGTAACGTCGGTGGATGCTGAAAAGTTTTTTAGCCGCCAGTCTTCCGCTCCCGTACTCAAACGCAAATGTTCAAAATTTGGCATTGCCCAAGTTGTAGGGCAATTGCCAAATCATTTGTTTCCAGGTGAGAATGGTTTATATAAATAACTTCGCTTGTTTATACATTATAAATGTCAGATGGGAATCTGAAGGATCCGCATCAAGAAGAAAATAGTTTTGTTAACATGTTACATCGAGTTCTAGAATCAGAAGATAGTGATAAAGATACGCTACATCTGCTTGTTTTTTTATTTATGCAGGTATTATCTATCAATTACAGCCTCTTAATAGTCTAAAAATTAAAAAATATTAATATTATTTTTAAATATGTACATTTTAGTTTCTTTCGCACTCTGATCAAGCAGTTTTAAGTGATGAAAAAGCAATTGCTAAAGTTCAAAATGTAGTATTGCGTCATATTAATGTTTTGTTGGGCTATAACGCGCAAGATAGGGGTTTTTGCATTGCACCGAGCCGTTTGAGAAGTTCACCTGTATTCAATGCGTTTATGTTTATGCTACCAGATGCAAGTTTATTTTTTTATTACAATTTATTTATCAATAGTAATTTTGAGTAAATATATTTATTAAGGTTATGGATCATAATTTTCAAATGGGAACTTTGTTGTTAAATATCTGTCTTCCTCTACTGCACTATTGTCCAGCTCCTCAAAGGTGTAACTTTGATACGCCACCGAATTTCAGTCTTTGGTATCTGGAGCCACATATAAGACACTGCTGGTTGATGACAGTTTTGACGATTTTGTATAAGGTTGATTGAATGAATTTGAATTTCACGTGTAGTTTGTGTTTTAACTATTTCTGATTTTAGTTTCGATATAGCAATATACCGTTTTCGCGGAACGTACAATTTTTAATTCGTATTATATTATGCACACTCGATGCCCACGATCACTATTGCCATCAAATAACTAATACGTGTTTACTTACAACTCCAAGTGCATCAAGAGCTAAGGGTAGAGTGAATCGGTGTAAATAAAAATGTGTTTAGTAATATTTTTTTAAAAATATTTTGAAGATTTAAGCAGTATTTCCGGAGGTGATGTACAAACTACTGTTGAAAGAGAATCACCACCTCATACGCCGGGATTATCTTTGGATAGTTCAAGAGTTGCTGTGTCTTATTCAGCAGAGTCTCGATCACTTTTCCATAAATCAGATACGCAAGAGGAACCTGATTTAGGTCGGGAATCGTACAATTCAGATCAAGCCAAAGGATCACAGGTATTGTAATTTTTCGTATTTGACTTTGATAATTAGTAATGCTTTGATTTCTTTGGATAATTTCAGTCTTGGAAACCTCGTAAACTCCCAGACTATAGCTTCTCTAGTGATGTTGATGACGTCGAATTGGAATTAGAGGCAATTCCTGAAAGCCCTAAATCGGATGAGAACATGCAACTTTTGGGTTCGCATGATTCGCTGAAAGAACTTCCAATTTTACTGGAAATCGAAGCTGAGAAAGCCCTAATTCGGGAAGAAAGCATCGAGGAAAATATTTTGCAGGTCATCAATCTATCAGACGTGCAAGTTATTTCAGTCTGCCCTCCTGTTGATTCACAAATGGCTCGACAAATTGAAGCTTTTGACGAATCATTTGACAAGTGCGACAAGATGAAAACGGTGAACGGAGAAGGGAAAAGACCGCCTTTGAAAACGGCAGTATCATTTTCTTACGACACAATAACTGAAATTAAAGAAGATTTGACTAAATCTTGTCTCGTCGAAGAGAAAATTGTAAGTGAAACGTCATCAAAGATTCACAGACAACTTCAGAGAAGTCATACGATGGACAACGGCAGCGCAATTCCGGAATTATCTTGCAAGAAACTCGAGGTTTTGGATGCGAGGCAACTCGAGCGATCGATTCGAAGAAGAGAACCAACTTTTATTTCCCAGTGCGATCAACAACAATCGCAATACGTATTCCAACCAATTCAAGCACATCCAATAACTTCCAGAAATACTGAACGAGGGATAGTCAAAAGCAAAACAGAACCCAAACCATCGCAACTTATTAAAGTGGAGCCGCGACGAAGTCCAGTCACCGATTCGGACGTTCAAACGGCAATCACATCAACCTCAACTAAACCGTGGACCATCGAAGTGCATTCAGCAATTAAATTGGAACCTTTATTGGCACCGTCGATTTCTGATCAAACTGTGGAAACTTCTATATCGAATCAACGCAAAGACCAAATGACTTACCTCGCTTCCATCGTTCCTTCTGTCACTAAATGCGTGAGCACTGTTCTATCGACCGTCGAACAATTTACACCCACTCGAGTTCCTATCGAAGGCCTTAGCCAAGGTACCAGTGGGTCACTTACGAGCGACGATAGCATCGACGAAGCAAGAAGATTCGCTGGGTTGTATTCTGCAGAAGGCAGTAGTGGGCCTCATGCCTTTCAGAAAGTTGAAGGATCCCTATCGCGAGAAGCGAGTTTTGAAAATAGGAATGGCAAAGACGAAGGCCATTCAACATTGATGCAGGAACCGAGACCGCTACCATTATGGACTACCGAAGCTAAACTAGTCGAACCGCAATTGGTTCAAGCTGAAGACGTGCAGCCTGGATTTACGAAATTAGAAATCCGACAAATTACGACTTTAAGTAATGGAACTAACGAAGAAATAGTGCCTGAAACAGTAAGCTGGGATTACATTTTATTAGTAAAAATTATTTATTTATTTTTAAAATAATAGGTGAGTCCAAAATCTCGTTTAATCAAACAAAGCCGAATAACCGATGTTGATTTTCAACATCAGAGCAGTGGAAGTACCGAAGGAATTGGAGCTGATGGTGATGAAGAAACTTCAGGCGCTGTTATGACTCACAGCATACAAGATCAAGGTATTTTTACTTGATTTCATTTTGCAATTGTTAAATTGGATTTTTATATAGATGATCAAAAGGGAAGGCCACATTTTAGGCAGCGCAGACAAAGAAAGATGGGTGTAGCATCATCCTCGGATTTACAGAAATTTATAGATCAAAGAAATAATTTAAACAGAAAACCGCGAAAAGGCGACGTTTCGCAACAAACTGCTCAGCAAGCAACTTTAAAACCTTCTCAACTTCGTTGCGGAGAAGAGGCGGTCGTCGAAAGATGTTTAGAATGCAATTCTGTATTGGAGCAATACAGCGATGAAGAATTGGGCCTTTGTATTGTAATTTTAGCCACATTTATTCATAGAGAAGCGAGTCTAGCGGCACCGATATTACCTGAAATATTAAGAACTGTTGCAAGGTCAAGCGTGATTATTCATAAATATTTACTCTGAATGTATTATCAACCCTTTTTAATTTTATAGAATTGCAGCTAATAGAACTCATTCATGGCAACGAGAGACCAGTATTTATGTACCGGGAAGTGCTAGCAGTGTGGCTAAACAGTTTTTGAGATGCGTTCTTCATCAGTTAGCCCCAAATGGAATTTTTTTGCAGCTTTTTCAATCTAGCATCGAAGGTATCAAAATAAGTTATTTTTATTTTTTATATTAATTTTTAAAATATTATTTGAATATGTTTTCAGAATCAGCATTTTTTAAAGCAATTGCATCCTCATTGACTGATTTTAACGATTTGAATCCGGCCGCCCCAATACAACTACTTTTAGAGGTCAATAAACATATTTCGATTTATGTTAATGAGTAATTAAAAAAAATGCTTTTAGGCGTTAAACGATTGCAAAATATTACCCACTGAAAATATTCAGCAAATCATGTACAATGTTGCCACATACATGGAATGTCTCCCATTGGAATTAGTCTCTTCCTCTTGGCCCATCATCATTCCACAATTTGATGCTTTTTTTCGAAAACTCTATTTAATTATTCCTGGTTTGCCATTGCACATTTATCCTACTCTTCAAATTATAGCATCGATTTTGAAAATTCCAGGCTTAAATGCATTCAAAGTAGGTTTCTTTTTAAAAAAAATATATTCTTAAAGTCATTATATATAATTAAATTTAATTTTTTTTTCAGTCTATTTTAGATCCGTTTTCAAAAATTCTAGGTTACGCTATACAAAACTTACCGATAACTTATCAACAGTTGCTTGAAGTTTGCCATTTATGTAATCGAGCATTTTCCAAAGTAAGTAAAATACATTAATAAAATATTATTTCAACTAAAATTTAAATTTATCGTTTTAGGAGCGCGATAAGCTTTTCCTTACTAGAACAGTAGTATTTGAATTAGTACAAAGTTTGAAATTTAAGACTAACGTTTCGGATGATAATTTATTGATGTTGGTTCAGGTAAAATTTGAAATCACATTCGACATAATTCTATAAATTACAGAATTTCTTTTTATTTTGCAGTTTATAGTTCAAGACGCTGGCGGAACTTTAGGACCTAGTATTATCACTGAAGATTTAGTACCACCAGTTCTAGACGTTCAAAACATGATTAATACAAGTGCTTGTGAGTGCATGCGACAGCACTTAAACGATGCTATTGAGTTTGTGGCCGACGTACACACATTGAGTAAAGTTAAGGTAATTTCTATTAAAATCGGAATTAACACTCTTTAAAATAAACTCGCTTTAAAATTACAGAGTAATTTCAAAGGAACAATGATGGGATTAAACGAGGATACTTTAGGGGCTACTTTGAAAGCGGGAATAGCCCAATATTTAGCATTAGAAATTACGAGGGGAAATAACAGAGATAACCGAGCAATTAGCCGATATCTACCTTGGTTGTACAATGCACCATCGACAGTGCAACAAGGGTAAACAATTTCTAATAATATTATTTATAAGAAAGTAATATGTTTTTTTTTAAATTGGAAAATTTAGACCCAAAGAATTCCTGGATTGTGTAGCCCATATCCGACTATTATCTTGGCTCTTATTAGGCGCTCTCACACATACAGCTATGCTGGGAAATAATAACAGCCTTGTATGTCAGCCTGTGCCTTTAGAGGCCAGTTGCCATGTGGCTGATCACATCCAAGTTATTCTGACGGGCTTTGCAGAGCAATCTAAGGTCGGTATTCGACTGAAATGTATTTTCATTTCTTTAATAATTTTTTTTTATTTAGGCATCGGTGCTTCACATGTCATCTTTATTTCACGCTTTTATTTTATGTCAGGTACAGTGTTATTGAGAGTATTTGAGAGTATTTAATAATCGATTTTCATTTTCCATATTTAAATTTCAGTTGTGGACTATGTACTGTGAGCAAATGGCTTCGCTAAACCCGCCAGGCAGCGAACATCACAATGCTGCATCCATCACATTGACTGATTTTTGGGCAAAAATTACCCCAAGCATACTACAATTACTTTCGCACTCAAAAGTTGTATGTTACAATATATTTCTATGAGAATAATTTTTTTTTCTTATCCCATTTTCTTCTAAATTATAGTTAGCGGAAATGGTTAATTTACATTTCTTAAGTCTTATGGAGGCACTGATGGAATGTAATTCTACAATTCTTGCCAAGGTAACAAAAATCAATCCCATTTACAATAATCCATACATTGAATTATGATGTTAATTTTTTTATAGTTATTTCCCGTATGGGCACCGGTTATACATGCAGACCTAGGACAGGTAAAGTCTGTTTGTTTTTGTTGACATATATTTATTGGTGTTTAAATTAAAAGTTGCCGGGTCACCTACAAGTACGTTTGCAAGTTTGCGAAGACCGAATGCCCCCCGCGCAATCGAAGGATGAAATGGCTTCCAGTACTAACACTTTACTAAAGTGGCTGCAACGACTGCAGTTTAAAATTGGTCAAATTGAACTTCAATCTTCAGCAGCCACTCAATTTTATTCCGTTTAAAATAATTCGGTGTTAAAGTAAACTTGTTAGAATTTACTATTTCAGAATCGAGGCAGTATTAACTTGTTGTTCCATTTAATGAGAAATATTTAATAGTTGGTTTATTGTAGATAAGTATTCGGAGTCTATTTTAGTCAATTCCATTGATGTTATCAATGTTTAGATATCGTAATTCAGAAATTACATTCAAATTCTGAAATCTGTTGTCTGTGACAATCGTTATCGTGAACAAGTGTTGTTGTAGAGATTTGTATCGTTATTATTTAACGTATAAAAATGTAAGTGTTAAAATACATTAGTCGAACGGCATTTATCAAAGGAGATTATTATTATTATTTATAATTTAGTTTACAGTTCTTTAGGATTTTGTGAAAATAATCCGTTTTGGTCTACATTTTCAATCAGTGAGCATAATATCGACGACTCCACCTGATCGATAATTAATTAATTAATTAATAAATAAATAAAATATAATGTAATAGTCTTACCACCAGAATATATTCGCAGGTTTTGGGCTCTAAAAGGTATAATGCAACTGCATTTGGATGTGTTGTTGATTCTTTACATTTAATTTTAACTTCGATTTGTCGAGGTTTACCGGTGAGATCACACATTGTACCACCGGAATAAAAGTGTGAAGTTTGTCTTTGGTTATAATTAATATCATTTAACGTGAAATAAAGAAATTAACTATATATATTTGATTTCTTACTTCTGCCTGACACCAGCTTGTTGCTTTGGTCTTTTGTGTGGATTGTCTTCAATCCAATCTTTGTGTATTTCTTCGTTCCAAACACCTAAAATGACTTCAATGCGCTTTTTATCCTCGTACTGTGGAATAAAATTAGTTCGATGATGGTTACATTAATATAAAAGGTTTATACTTCACCTCGTGATATTGAGTAACTCTGTTCCCATTGCAAAATTCGAATTTCCACCAACCGCTCCCCTGGCAAGATAAATTTTTATTAAAATTTTTTTCAGCTTTAAGTAATTTTATTATTTACACCGTATAAACAATGAACACCGCTAAGAAAATCTTCCATTAAGTTCAAATCATTAGGGACGGACTGCGGTTTTCCATCGTATTTAAATACTTCTTCCGTTACTTTCTCTTGATTTAATTTTTCTTCGAGTTTCTTTAAATAAGCTGTCTTTATCATAAAATTAGAATCAAATTGACACTTTTAACAAAACTTTTTAGCAAAAAGTCTCTTACTTGCATTCGTTTATGTTTTTGAGTGAACCGAAGATGCTCCGACTCCAGTTTTTCTAATTGTAGAGGTTTCTCGGGCGAACTTTCCAAGGCGTGACATTCGATATCGTGTTTGACAGATTCCTTTAGTCTATTACGATAAATAAAATAATTTCGATTGAATTTATTAATTCAAAATAATTTTACCTGTAATCGGGATGAGCACATAAGACCGAAGTGAGTATAATCATTTCATACTCGCAACTGGAAACTTCTTCGACAGCGTATATCTCGTTATTACTGTCTGGTAAACAAATGTACAAAATTTTGGTACTTCTGGCATTGTCGTTAAGGTCACAAGTTGTCCCATCAGTCATGACAATTTCAAAATATGGTAAACTTTGACTTTCAATTTTTTTAGTCGGAATCTATTCGTCAAAATTCATTTAACGTACGAATAAATATTATTTGCATTACCTTTACGTTTTTTGTAATTTTCCTTGCATTCGTTTTTTCATCTGTTTCAACACCTGCAAAAAATATTTAATATTAAAATACAAGTTGAAACCTTTAATAGGTCAAATATAATTTACGTGTAGATAAATACTCCTCTGCATTAAATTTGCCTAAAAGAAATTCTTGACGCCGTAATTTCTAAATGTTAAAATAATAAATGTAAACAACTACATTATGACGCAATTTAATATTCAATTCGGACTTTTGAATTTGGGACTGAAGTATCTTTCTCATCGTGGTATTGTTTCACATATCGACCGTGGCATAATTCGTAAGTCCAATACTGCTCAAGCTGTAATGTTATTAAAGATAATATAATAAATTATAAAGAATAACTTGATTGTTTGATTACTCTGTAGGAGCACGACAGTTGACTAAATAATGGCTGGAGCAATTCCAAGGCACTTGCACCGTTGTACAATTGGTCTTTATCCTGTGTAATGGGCATAAAAGCTATAGAGTTTATCCATTAAGATAAGTTTTACATACATTATCATTTTCTCTAGCAACTGGTAATTTACAACGATATTTTTCATTGTCGACTGTTGTCATTATAACTACATTTTCATCCTAAAAGTAATTAAAAAATAATTAAATAGTTAATGCAGCTAGATTATAAGTTTTATAAATTTATCATATTTACAGATTCTCCTAATTGTTGCATATGAGGTCCAGGCCATGACAATCGAAATAATACACTGTCGTCAAATTCATTGAATGCCCAGGAAAATGAAAATAAAACCCAAAAAACGCAAGTGATTGAATTCGTATCAGATTTGTACCGGTTCATGTTCAAGTTGAGTGGATCATAAATCAATGATAACTTTTTAAGTAGTCATATCGTCTGGTTTAGTTATCAACATCAGATGTTGCGAGAAGATGATGTGTGTTATTGAAGTTGTGTAAGATGCCACTAGGTTGCAATCACGATGCTATCGAAAGAGCATTTATCGATTTTATTAATCGATATAATATTTGATTTATTTTACTTTTTGGGGCAACATTAAATAATTAATTCGGTTTTGAAAAGAATTTTGGAAATTTAAACTTATTTTTTATGTTTAAAAATGAGTTAAAAAGGGTTATTATTTATATTCATTTTTGCCGAGTTGCAATGGCGGATAGAAGTGAATCATAGACGTCGTGGCAATATTCTTCCCACATTCACTTTATATGTTTCGTGTATTAAAAGTTGTTGGTTCGTAATTAAAAAACATACGAAATGGATTATCCAGGTCATGGAACAGTAAGACACCGTAAGTGTAGGTTAAACTTTAGCTATTAACACGTCTGCATGATCAGCTTGCATTGAAACGAAGTTAAAGAAATGAAAAGTAATCGAGATGAAACAATAAAAAAAATCTGAATCTTTATTAACCATATAACTAATAATCTTTCATCACTATACATTAGAATATTAATAATTAAATTATTTTGTGCTTTAGATGTGATTTTTCAATTACATCAATGTATTTATTCTTTTATTCATGAAATTTCAGCCGCTGCTCAACGTCAGCCGTTTAAAAAACGACAACCACAAAATCTAAATCAACCACAAATGCCCCAACCTCAAATGTATCCACAATATGGACAACAGATTCATCCAAATCCTCAGTTATTTCAGGATACGAGTGCTCAAGACCCGTATACAATGCAACCGGGTATAACTTAATATTTAAAATATTTTTTTTAAATTAAATTGAATATTTAATTTATTTTAGCTTATCCTGGAATGAATCAACCGCTGGCTGCAGCACAGCAAGTTCTGTCAGATCCTGTGATGGCTTCGATGGCAATGAATTATGGACAAGTACTCGTAGGACAAGGAAAGGAAATAATGGATAAAAATGTAGACTATAAATTAATCAACAAAATGTAAGTTTAATAGCATAAAATGTAAATAAATTTTTTTATTATTTTATTTTTCAGTTAGAAAAATACATTTCAGTTTCCAAGTTGAAATACTATTTCGCAGTTGACACCAATTACGTCACCAGAAAAATTGCGTTGATTTTGTTTCCATATTCGCAATCAGTAAATTTAGTTCTTTAAAGTAAAGACATTTTGTAATTATTTTTTTTTTAATTTGTAGGATTGGTCAATCAAATACAATCAAGACGAACCAGTTGCTCCAAGATACGAATTAAATGCTCCCGATTTATACATACCAGTAATGGCCTTTGTGACATACATCTTATTAACTGGTTATATCTGTGGGCTTCAAAATAGGTTTATAGGAATAAAAATATTTGAATTTTTATAATTATTTAAAATTAATTTTTATATTTTTAGATTTTCACCTGAGAAATTGGGTATCGAAGCAAGTTCCGCATTGGGTTGGCTTATTCTGGAAGTTCTTGCTATTGTTTTTACCATTTATGTTACTCGAATGGATTCACAAGTGAAAATGTTAGATTTAATCGCATTTTGTGGCTACAAATACGTTGGGTAAAAATAATTTTTATTTTTAAAAATTTTAAATTAATTGGAATTTAATTTTCCAGAATGATTTTCTGCCTTTTAGGACATTTAATATTGAAATCATTAGCCTATTACTCGATTCTTATATATACTAGTTGTTCTGTCGGTTTTTTCTTGGTGAGTTCAAAGCAGTTGTGTTTATAAAAATGTATAAAATAAAATATTTTGTAGGTTCGCACATTACGTCTTCAACTTATGGCAGGAAACGAAGGTAGTAATCAAACCTATGAAGGCGGTTCCAAACGTAGATTGTATCTTTTGTTATTTGTGGCTCTTATTCAACCAATAGTAATGTATTGGTTAACTTATCATGTCGTCCACCCTCCAATTGACCCAACTGCAGCCTCGAGAAAATAAAATAAATTTTAAAAAACGAAAAGAAAAATATTTAATTATAGCTATAACAATAAGTATAACAGTAAAAAAAAAAATTTTGAGTTTTTAGCTAAATTTATTCAATTATTCTTTAAACATTTTACTATTATTTGCTGTTTTGTTTGTATCATTCTTTTCCATGTAAAATGCCAACAGAATTTTATAAAATATTGTTATAAAGCACTTCCCAATAAGATAAGTTAATTCTCCACTGCTAAATGTTACCGACTGACTCATCTGAATGCTTTAATATGATTTATTTATTTATTTTCCTCTTTCATATTTCATCCTCGTCTTCCAACTCATCTTCGAACATTTTTTGTAGGAGAACTTCAACATCCTTTACATCTATTTTTAAAACCAAAAAATTTGTGAATTTAAATTAATTTTTATTGAATTATATTTTATTACTTTTACTGAGGTGGAATCTGATATCGGTGTCCGCTGATAGATCTGGATATACGTTTGTTTCTACGCTATCAACGGAAGTGTCCATTTCTTCGTTACAAGTTTCTTCCTTAGATACCAAATCGTCTTTTTTCAGCTTCTTTACGTAAGTTGTCCAAAATTGTGGTTTTTCTCTACAAAATAAGATTTTAATTTAGTGAAAGAAATCAGTTTTTTGAAATTGCTTAATGTGATGTTTCATTACTTGTCAATACCGAGTCCGAGTTGCTCGATTTTGTTTTCTAAAGCCGATTCCATTTTTCCTTTACGGAAATTATATTCCAATAGAAATGCTTCTAAAACAAATGCAGTAAAAATACTGAGAAAAGAAATGATTTTTAGATAAATGCGGTTTTATATTGTCGCAGTGTCATCTGATTTAACTTACTTGAGAATAATTATCACGCATGAAAGGTGAAAACAGAGAAAATAAATTCGAGCAAATTTATTAGTGACTGCAACAAACCCAGCAGTAATAAGTAACATTTAAGTTAAGTTTAAAATAACTGGGTGTATGGTTATAATTAAACTCAACCTGCAATCAATGCATTAATTTTGACTATATATAAATAAATCAAAGTTTTTACTGCCAGATGGCCATCATCAGGTAGCTTTACCATAAATTAGATCCATTAAAAACACCATACACTGAAACTATTTGAAAATGGCCATGTGGCCCTAAAAGTTTGATGGCTTCTCACTTAATTAATTTTTTTAATCTAATGGTCTAATGCATTGATCATTTTAAGATAATTTGAAAAGGATATTGTGCCATTGATTAACCACAGTTAATTCAAACAGAACAACCATAGCATTAAGTATGTTATTGAAATTGTTATTGCAATAGTGAAGTCTAACGAAATCGGTCCCGTTTAAGTTTGGGTTTCCACAAAACAGATTTTCAGGGACAACTTCTGGAGAATATCCGTGATAAGTAATTAAACCTTGAAATATTTGCATTCCAATAATAGCAAAAAAATAATAAAACACCTGCAAAAAATACATCAATCAAATACGATTGCATATTGTTGAGAAAATTGAATTTTATCAATATTACCAACATCACTCCGCCATAGGTTAACATACTTGGCGCAATATGCATTAGTGTTGTTACAATCAATCGAAATCTAATATAAATGTATAGATAGAATAAAGTTTTTATTTTTGACAATTATTTGACTATTAATACCGTTCTACAGCTCCAATAATTTTCACTAATCTGAGCACTCTAAGAACCAAAAGAGCGTCCAATGTTTGGGTCTGATATTCACCTAAATGAATATGAATAGTAATATTATAGTCTCTGAGCGATTTTTATTTAAAACTTTAATAATTTTTACTATGTTTGTCAATTTGTTCGATGATGGTTGCTACTGCAGCAGATCCAATGACAATGAAATCAAATCTACGGTTAATAAAAAAAATAAATTAAATTTTAGTTTTGAAAAGAGTCTGTTAAAAATTACGTGTTCCAAAAACGTTGGAAAAATTTGACAACTCCCAAAGTGTACAATTTGAGTATAATTTCAATAGTAAATAATGCCAAGAAAAACCAGTCGGTCACATACAAATTTATGACTATGAAAAAAGCATTGACGACAATAAAACCGTCAAATGTGTAACGGAAATAACTTTAAAGATATTAAATAAACATTAATGCGTTTTACGAATTTTCGAATTTCTCTTATTTGTATATTTACCGATGCTCCACGCACATACGCACAAATACCGAAGGAAGAGATTCGTAAATGAAAGGGCATAATTTCTCTAGAAAGATTTTTCTGTCTTTTATTTCGGATACTTGAACGTTCAATAAATCGGCGAGTTTTAGAAAATCTCGTTTTTCTATGAATTAATAAAAAATATGTCAATCTTTTATTTTAAAACAAATGTATAAATAACTTTTACCGATAAAATTATCCATATCTTCATCTAAAACGAACCATAGGATGCTTACTAATGTTTTGCTTCGTCGAGGAGGTACGTATTGAAGTAAAAGATTAAATGTTGCTCGAGATAACATCGGCTTATCATTGACATCAACTTTGAGTATTTCAAATGAACGGCTCAGTTGTTCCCGCTTGGATTTTATGGAGTTTTGTACTTCATTCTAAACAATAAGAGAAGTTGCAGAGTTAGTTAAAAACATATGGTTTGATACGTGTTAATATACGAAACCTTTAAATGTTTTTTATAGTTGAAGTAAATCACAGCCAAAACAACACTCATGAAGATATATAGACATATTATTAAAAATGCTATAAAATATAGCACGTACCATCTGCTTTTGTCAAAGGCAGGCATCCTAAGAGGAATATAAAAAGATTAAAATTTCCATATTTCTGAATTAATCGATTTTTTTTTACATAACGTCGGGATTATTTGCTGTTGTTACCAACACATACAATTCGAAGAATGAGTCGAGAAATTCTTTGAAAAAAGGACTTCCATCGGGATAAAGTAAATTTCTGTTTTAGAAAATAAAAAAGATTAGGTTTTTAATTGACAAGCAATATGCAAATTAATTTATTAATTGTAATTTATAAATTATATTTTTTTTATTTGCTTTAAAATTACCACTCTACCGTCTGCCAAACAATCTGATGGCGATAAGAGCGAATATTGTGATATTAATGAAAAATAAAACGAGCACATTGGCTACACCGGGAATGGTTCGACGAATATTCCGAAACGCGCGACGAATCTAATCAAAGAACAACAATGATAATCATA
>JAQFZU010000549.1:0-23454 GCA_034696185.1 Henia vesuviana | reverse complement strand
GGAGGTCAAAATTCTATCCAACCCATAAGCACTTTTGGAAATTCAGTAACCTTGTTTCCAATAATCCTACATAAGCAAACATAACCAAAACAGGTTCTATAAACTTCCTCCTTACTGTTGTATAGTAATAATAAATACAACTGTTATTTTGACATTGCAAGTAATTTATTCCCGCTTCCTTCATCCTTCAGATAGCACGTGTAGGTAAAAACTGGGTAATAATTTTGATAGTTGGACGTGATCTGACTCACTCCTTTCCAGGTTAGGAACGTTGTAAACACAGATTGAGGTTAATGGTGAAAACTAGTAAATAATGCAAAGAATCGCGAAGCTTCGTGCGTCTCGAACGATCACCAGTAGCGTTAGCAAAACATCTCTATTTATTTAACCTAAATTTTTCTCGACTAATAAAATTTTAATTTTTAAAAATAATAGGAAAATAATTGAATTTTGCGAGAGCGATGCTCAGACGATATTATCTCGAGGTTAAAAGCTGGGGTCGAGTTAAAAAATGACCTCCCAAGTGGAAAAGAAGAAAATAACAGTTCAGATACGTCGGTTGATGCACCGTACTTGGCTGGATGTAATCGGAATTTTAAGTTTTTACTTTTAGGAATGCAAATGTAAATTGTTTTTTTTTTAAATAACCAAATGGTTTATTTTTTTCTTCGTGTTTTTATTTAATGATTCTGCACAATCATCATTCAACTCGAAGTTTACATTTAAATACAACAATAACACTCGAATGAATTGACAAAGAATTTAAAAAAAAATCATTAAAAATTCTTAAGTTTTGCCGAGTCATATTAAATTATGAACTGTTATACGTCCATTCAACTAGAATTAAAAACCATTCATTAAGTTTTGATTGAGATAAAAAAGCCGTAGGAAATTTAGGATTTATTAAATCTCGTTGAGAGATTTAGCGGTTCAATAGCGATTATTAGAAAAGTTTGTGTATACAATTTTAATGATAAAGAAACCCTAAAGCACCGAAATTACTCCATAAAATCAAAAGCAAATGTTGAGATAGTAAATCGAAAAATAAAAAAAAAATAAAAAAAAAATTTTACCGCGAACAAAATAAACAAGGCCAACGCCATGTTTGCATTTTAAAACCCGCCCAAATCTCTCTAATTCCTCCGCCATCAACCAATATTGACTCAGCTTTAATGTTATCGCAAAAATGTCATCTAAAAATTTGTAAGCGTCAACAAGAACAAATCACATTTTAACAAATCGCCAATTTACTTGACCTCAGAATCGGTTTGGATAAAAGCGAGGCAAAATGCGAACCCCAAATAGCGAGTCTAAATGAAAATGAAGGAAGTAAAAATTATGACGGAACGATTAAATGATCCGCAACAAATTTCGTTCCTCATTTCCCCTATACTTAAAACAAAAAAAATAATAATTAAAAAATTCTTAAATCAACTTCGCTCTACTAAAAAAAATTCCAAATTATTTATGCAACATGAAATTTCGGTCCATAAAATATCCCAATAATTGGGTACCATCGCTCGTAATTATAATCCCATTCGAACACTGCGAGTTTATTGTTTCAATAATGCTATTCCGATTAAAGTAGAATCGGTTTTCATTCTATTCTTCGACCAATTAAAGGTGCAATAAAATGATAGTAGACCGAACCTATTCCAACTGCAAGGGGTACAACTTGACAAATGAATTAACATGTACTCGCATTACCAACAAACTCCATTGATAGACTAACCCAGTTCAATGGCGCC
Source organism: Henia vesuviana (assembly GCA_034696185.1). Lineage (NCBI taxonomy): Eukaryota > Metazoa > Arthropoda > Chilopoda > Geophilomorpha > Dignathodontidae > Henia > Henia vesuviana. Next base: position 21,706 of record JAQFZU010000549.1, on the reverse strand, counting down.
TGCCCTTTACTAAACATCAATTCAAAGTGCTTTTGGGTTGTCCCTTCCTTTTTTTTTCCTCCAGCCAAGTCCATGTTCTTGATTCTTGCTTAAAAGCAAAGTTTCTTGCATTAAGATCAAAAAATCTGAAGTAAAAAACACTAAAATTCTACTTAACAATGAAAAGATTGATCACCTTTACTAATTAAACATTATTAAAGTAGTTAACTCAAACGAATGTAGAAAAATTATAAAAAATGCAAAATTGTCTCACAATTAAATTTGCTTAAGTTAAAGTATTTGATGCACGGGGGAATCTAAGGAGACATTCCTGTGTCCCCGTCATTAAACCCCGCACAAAATGCATTAGACACACGTTACCGAAGAAATAACTACAAATTAAAGCATGAAAAATTTAAATTCGATGTAAGTTTAAGCCTATTATTTCTTACGGCACCGAGCCCTAAATCGACTTGAACATTTTTTCATCCTTCGAATTTTCTATTGTTTTGTTTAGAGAAGAACTCTTAAACCTAAACAGTTTATAGGTAAGATGATATCGAGGTTCATTCGTTGTTGGGTGTTCGTTTAGCGCATGGTCGCCTTTCTAGATGGTTTATTAATTTGTTTGTTTTACTAATACAAACAATTTACACCCAACATTTCACTCGGAGACACCTCGAAAATATTTGAGCAAAGCTTACGTAAACAAGTCATAATCATCTCTCGTCCTCAGATTTTGACTTTTAACACTTTAGCATCGGTGCGATAATGATACAACTTTAAAAAAAAACCATAAATATGTCAGAGAGGTCGTAAGTTAAGCAAACAATATGATGGCAAAACAAACACCATTAAATTTTTAAAGCTGCAATTTTAGAAAAATAATTACGCAATTTTCTCATTGTCAATTGGCCGGATTTAATTGGTCGATTGGCGTCAGCGAGGAGATAAACTTTTGTTTCGTAGACACGTTATAGCAGCCGATGGCGCCGACTTTTAGGGGTTGTATTGCGTGCAAATGTGGATGAAGTAGGATGAGAGAGAAATTGCAAAAATTTTATTCGGACAAATGTAGCGTCCTTTTGCCGCACACGTACGACCGCACACACACACACAGTACACCTCAGCAACATTCACACCCAAGGACTCGAGGTTATATCGACCGTTCTTGCCACGAAGACACAGATCAATAGACCTAATGGCGGTTTTGAAGGAGAGGTGCAATTCTAGTCACGAAAGTCGAGAGCATTCTAGCACATAAATCAAGCAGCTTATCATCAGCAGATACGAGGCTTTTGTGTTTAGTTGCCTACGTGATCCAGGATGCAAATATATTTCATCTGCATGTGGGTCACAATCAAGAGTTAATTTCCAATAGTGTTATGTAGATTTATCGCTATCTCGTGTGCACTTGTTAGTTGCAAGTGGGAAATAGTTTGATTATCACGTAATTCAATTCACAGCTTCTATTTTTTCCTCTCGTTTCCTCCTTCCCGCTTATATACGCTTCACCTTTTTTAAAAGGTATTTGAGCGCACTGACCTCTCGATTTCACCCACCCCCTAAACCTCAAACAGTTCACATTTCCAAAAAGAAATTAAAGGGTAGGATATTAATGAAAAATGTAATTATATACTATTTTCTATTGTTTAATACGATCTAAGCTATTTTTATTTTTATTAGTTGAAAAATCTCATTTTGATCGCTCAAATTGCTTTTCCTTTAAAGTATTTGTATGATCCATACACGCATTTATCATCAGTCCTGTCAACAGTATTGGACTTGTTCATTTTTTTCTATCTCTTCTTTTTCTTTTATTTTGGTTTGCTCTTCAGCTTCACTTAATCTTTATTGAAAGAATCAGAGGAAATTGTTAGTCTGCTGACATTTTTATCAGAGGAACATCTCGAGTAGTCGAGGCAATGTCAAGAAAGCTAAAACAATATCAACGAAAAACTATCTTAATAAGAATAAATTGCTTCTCGTTCCTAACTTATTGCAGAAGTAAACCTCGACTAATTGCAACAATGCAATTCCTAACGTAATTAATATTTTAAGGATATCTCCACCTGTTATTCTCAAGTTACGCCAAAGCAATGAAGCATTTTTACAAGTTTTCTAACGACAACACTAGTCATTGGATATCCGTTAAACTTTTAGTGAAGAATCGCCACCCACAGACATGTGCCCAGCACGTGTATACACTACTGTATCTCCCCTCGAACGGACCATTCATCCATGACCCATTAATCCCTTTTACAGGTCCACCAGCATATCAAAAGGAACCATTAGCAAGAATGCAGACAGTCGCTGACACCATCTGGATGACAGGAGCCCGTGGTTCTCCTTATAGACGGACGCCTCATTAAACTATACAACAAGAATCCCTTTTGGATCGCTTGGCTCGCAGCAGTCGGAATCTTACAAGGCTGAACCCCAACGAGCGAGAAACCAGCATCTACACTACTTGCCATAGGCAAATAAGCATTCTTGAGTAAAGGAAGAACGGATATTGATCTACAAGAGCTTGTTATTCCACTCAGTCGATGGCAAACAGATGGCGAAGAAGTTTTCTGGAGGAAAAAAATTGTCTGGGAACTACAATTTCAACAATGGAACGAGAGATTCCGAATTTTGACATCTACTAACGATAACTCGAAACCTCTTTGCAAAGAATTACCGAAGTAGAATTTCTAAGCAATAAAAAGTTGAACTCACGAAAATATTCAATTTATGTGAAAAAAATAAATTTCGATGTGGTTTAAAGCCTCGATTCTGTGCTCATTACAGAAATTTTAATATTTTTTAAAAAAACTTCCCACACTGGTTTTTAAATCGGTTTTTGCAAAATGGTCATAACCTTATAAGATATTATAATTTTATGCAAAAAGAAAAAAATGTTTTTTTCATTTTAAAAAACCAGGGACTTTCAGACCAGTGGTTTTTATTACATTTTTGCGAGTGTTATGTGTGTGTGCGCCAATGATTAAAAAATTGATTTCAATTAAAAAATTTTTTTCCAATTTTTTTTCTCTTCTTCCAATTATGATGTCGTGATGATAATGACAAGAGTTTTTTTCCCCCCCCATTCCCATTTTTGGTGTGACTTTTCCTCTCCGTGTTTCCAAGTGAGAATTAGATTTAATTTATTGTTTAGTATTTCCTTCTCGCTCTGTTTTGACAAGTTACGTTGATTTGTTGCAAATTGTATCATGACCATAATTAGCATTTTTGACGGCCAGCTGCATTGCAAATGTCATTTTAAGGGCTTAAATAATTACAATATTTCCCTATTCAACCTTAATTCCAAATCCTCTTAAAATCTCGTCTTTAAATACCCAAAACACCTACGATCTAATATCACTAATTACGCTCGACTAATTCCTACATTGTAATTACGAATTTAAATAATTATTTTTCTGTAAATTTTAAAATAAAACTTTGAATTTTAAATCCCTTTTAAAGAAAGTAAAAAAAAAAAAAAACAGATGCGTTTACTGCAGATATTCATGAATGGATCTTTGTTTATTTCTCTTTAGCTTTTTTTTTTTTGTCTCGAAGAAGTAACATCTTCGAAATCTATCATCCTCAAAGTGTTGCGTCTTTCAAGAATTTCCTCAGTTGGACGTCTATTTTCACCCAACACCCCTTCTTCAGTTCGCATTTCCACACAAACCTAAAGATCATTAAGTGAAAGTGATCTATTCAAACAACATTCATCAAAAGCACAAAAAGACCAGCAAAAAGAAAGAGCGAAAAAAGAAGACGACAAAAAAAATAAAACCCGAGTGCCATTAAAAACAAACTCGATTCTTCTCCGTTTCCTTTCTATTAAAGGCTTACCTTTTATAATCAGCTCCCACGAATTAATTCGAACGTAAGATACATGAATTGAACTTACCTATAAAAAAAATAAAAAAAAATTATATCAATAATCAGGTATCATTTCCGTAACAACATAATCAAACGACTTAATCTTAAGTCGCAACTTAAATAAAAAATTTAAAAAATTGAGTGAGTTTTAACTGAAACTGATGTAGGATAAGACTTGAAGGACGGTGCTACTGTTCCTTTCGTGAATGATGACACGGATTGTATTTATAATTTATAATTAAGACTACTGACTTTACTAATTTTTTTTAATACAATAAAAAATTTCTTTTTATGATTTGTCTGTTCCCTCTTAATCTTTAATTAAAAAACTGATCAATGCGGAATTAAAAGAAGACGTGTCGCCATTTGGTTTCAAATGTTCCAGCTCGAGTAATTTTTTTAACTCAAGGAAAACTCGTTTTACTTATGTAAATGAGTTTTAAGAACAAAAAGTAAAATTCGATGTAAAAAAAAATATTAAAGCTTCCCACAGGGATTAAAATATAATTATTTTTAGTTGAAATAATTAAATAATTTGCGAATTGAAATGATACGCATCAATCACTATTCAACGTTTCCTACTTTTACCCACCCGTCAACACGTTTTTCCCATCATTTTCTAGTCTAAAATAAGCTTTAATGTAGCTGTTGAAATACTCCAGACATGTTTTGATTTGAAAGATTTAACAACGGTCTAAAACAAATTCCCCTTTTAGTGAAATTTTAAATTTAAAAAAAAAAGATTTTTTTTTTTTAAAATAAAAATAAAAATAAAAGTTTTATTTTTAAAGCGAATTCCATTACAAGTCGTTGAATATCAATTTACGCGCCAGTAAAGAGATAAAAACCAAAGGTTGTGATTAGGAGTTTGCCGTTCAATCAAATCCATTAGACCAAAAGAACCTTTGCCACCAGCAGTAATGGGACTGTCACATCAAAGAGTCACCATCGAGAAAGACGAAGAAGAAGAAGAAGAAGGTTGAAAATCGACTGCGAACCGCGAGAAAGGAGACTTTAATAGAATCTATTAACAGAGGTTGCTATGGTTACGAATGGACTATTCAGGTGGTCCATTGGAATGGAAGAGCGAGAGCGAGGGGAAAGGCAAACAAGTCCTAAAGTCAACTGTAACTCGATGACTGACGAGAGGGGGAATTCGGAGATTTTGCAACGGCATCTTCTCGAGCGTCGTAAAAGCAAAAATGCTTTCTGGGACTGTATTTTCCATTTTTCTCCAAATGGAAGGGGATTTGCAAACTGCAGATATTATTTCCAACGAATTGGGTCAAACTATTGCGACCGTGCGAAGTGCGAAGTGGGTGAAAAGTCTCCAGTGGACAATGGATCGTACTTTAGTGGATGAAAAAGGTCCAACGGGGTCACTTGGTTTCAGCCATCTGTCTACAAGAGATTTTGGCTCGGGTTTCACTTCCAATACCAGCCAAGCTTTTGTCAACGTCCCCAGATGCGGAGGGAGAGAAAAGTGTATCACGCACAGAAAAAGGGACGAGAAGAGCCCTTATCCACTGTCAACAGGCATCGAGCATAACACCAAAAACCTGACTAAATGTTGATAGAGAAGATTTACTCAATATTAAACCAATAAAATCTCTCCATTAATATTTTCTTAATTCACATTTCAAGCAGACTCGTTTATTATTTTAACAGTTAATCGAATTACTGACTCCGTAGATTTAAAATAAAAAAAATAAGAATTTAAAAAAAACTGGAGAATCTAGCCAATGAAGAGAAACTTAATCAGAGAAACTGTCAAAAAATTTTAAGGTAATAAGAAAAAGTGGTGAAAAGTGTCAAAACCATTTTGGTCGGGTGAAAGTGGAGACAAGTTTGGAAAATTGTTCCATCTCTCTTCACCCGACCGCCTTCTACGGGTTATAGACGTGTAAAGTTGTCGTTGTATTGATTAGCCGTTGAGCTGCGTTGATTTCCCAAAGGTGTTTGGCGAAGAGGCTTCATCTCTTGATTAGCATGACAGCTATAGGCCTTGCGTGGAATGCACGTGGCGCCACCAACAACTTCACAATCGATAATCTAATTGCCGAGTGCAATTTTATTGTCGTTCGAAAAAGAAAAGGAAATAGAATAAAAACAACTATTTCTCCAACGGAAATATGCCAAAAAATAAACTCAGTTCCGCATCAACTTTTTGTCAAAACCGACCATCAAACGAGAATAATCGCACAATTAAACCAGGAATAAAAAAGTTTATAATATTTGCATTTCGTTAGCTTTTAATGCTCTATACAAATACTGTTGCACGAAAGGACTTATGGTATATGTATGCAAATATTTTTCCAAAAATTTTTACACTAAAATATTTTACGAGTTTACATTTAGATTTAAGTCGATATATGTGAAATTTTAACATAAAAATAAAATTTATTTCTTTAGAAAATGCTCTTAAGTTCTTTCGGTTCCTGAGATATAAAAGGATAAAATACGATAGAGCCACCCGCATTGTATCAGCTGTTACGTTTGCAAAATCTGTTTATTTTTCTTTCTCACAAGAATCAGCTTTTCCTCGTCCACTGCCATGATCTTTCGTGTTGATTCAGGTGACCGTTTCCCAAACTACACCACACACAGTACATGTACGGTGAATGCACGACGACCAATAGTATTTGTGTTAAGGGCGTTGGCAGAAAAAAAAACTGATATATTTTTTTCTTCTTTTTACTCCCGAGATATTTTCGGGCACGAAATGAGACTCGTCCGACTTTGATTTATGGAAGGAGCGTACGAGAGTAATTGACTATTTCGAGTAACGCTAAAAGGAGAATTTTTCTCCCATTTTCCCATGCGTTTGTACCTCGCACGATTTGTGTCAATATATCGGAAAGTAGGGAAAAGGCTAAAGAAAATCCCCTAAATTCTCGCGTGAAAATAATCCAGTGACTGCTGTTGAATACCGATTTTATTCCACGTCCTTTTATCGAGCGGTGGAATTGACCAACAAAAGGGCGTTTACGTCGATGCTTTTAATTTGTAAAATTAAATATTTAATAATTTATAACCGTTTTTTAAAATTATTTCTATACAAACTTCGACCGATGATTACGAAATTCAAAAATATAAGCTTAAAGGTTCGTTATTATTTATTACTCTTCCAAAAGTCGAATTACTCGTAAAATTTAAGTGTTTTAAAAATAAATTATCTTCGATAAATAAATGCAAAATTATGACCATTTCCTTCCCTTCTTCGAGGTGAAACTGGCTCGGCCTAAATTCGAAGAAAAATTTTTTTTTCACCCACAGATTTCCTAGACCGATCGAAACCGCAACTAATAAAAAGGTGGGTTGGACCAATTTGCACGCTTCAAGCTCTGGGACCTTAAAATTGAGCCGAGCTCAAGTCTAATGCGACCCAACGTTTATTAGTCCCTAACGTTGCCAAATAGTGATTAAATACAGCCTTAAATAGACTTAATTGCTGTTGTTATTCGTACAGGTAAAACTAAAAATTACATTTTTACAAAGAGGTAGTAACAACAGTTATTTTAAAATTATTAATAATAAAACATTAGGTAAATAACGCTTTAAAGTATTGCTAAATGGCACGATCAAGAAAAAAGTGTCGTGATTGTATCCAATATATTTATCCGATGAGTTATTACTGGCATTCCCATTGTAATTTTATGCTATCAAATGGAAAACGGGGTTGGAAAGGTGTAAGGCTAATTTACTAGCTGTGCAAAAACGACAGAAAACCGCCATGATTTATTGAACTCGATAACATTTAAAGGGAAAAAAACACATCATTTTTTAAGCTTTTTTAAATTGCTAGAAAAAATTTCTTTGCATTGCAAATATTACATTTTTATGTATATAAACAAATATCTCAAGTGCCTTCGACAAAATTTATTATTAAAATTATATATTAAATATTCCTTTCGCTCTTTCTCCCTGACAAAATTCATGCAAACATTCCCTTAAAATTATCCGTTTATCTTAAAATCGATTCGAGTCATTCACGATAAGGAAAGTAAAGCGTGTTGCATCTTAAGTTGAAACTTGGAATAATATGAACACGTCTGAAAAGTTTTAAAAGTAATGGTCGTCTTCATTATTGGATTATATTGGAATCTTATCAAATCCCGAGTAATAATCGAATCAAACTTTGCCTCCGTAACCATAGAAACGAAAAAAAAAATGACATTAGAGAAGAAAATCTCATTTAGCTATATACAAAATGAAAACCCACATCGTTTCGTCTCGATTTTTAATTGACATCAAAATAAAACGACCGCTCCTTTTCAAAGAATAAAACCAACGTCCAACCCATTCCATTGTGTAACGCATTAAAATTAAAAATGGCGGAGCAAACAACACGCTTCGTTTCCTTCGACCGCTTTCAAAACGAATTCTTTGTTAAATATCCTTTTTCCTCTCCACGTTTATTCTAACAATACCATTTTTATCTCAACTTTTCCCACCTTTATCCAAATATTTGATTATTACTATCAACTTTAGTCGAAAGGTGGGCGAATCGTGGTAGATATTCAACGTGGATTCTTCCTCTCCCCCTACTATTGATCCGACAGATACGATGGGAAGTGGAAATCACATTTTTCTAACCTCTGCACTTCCTTCAGCAATACTCGACATCGAAATTACTCCACTGAATTCTATAGGAATGCGTTTTTGCTATTGATACAGTTCGACTAAAAAACTCCATTCACAACTTGGCAAAATAAAACAAAAACTGAATTAAGCGTAGAATTTTCCGTTATTTAACGCATCAATCAAAATTTCCGTCGAGTATCTCGAGTATATTAATTATTTAGTGGAAACATTAAAATAGTGCTAGTTATATATTTTACCTTTTTCCTGTACAACACACCCTTGTAGCTTTTTCTATAATTATTAAAATAGCTGGGCCCGCCATTGTTGACATGGCTGCAACCACCTGCCCATTCGCCACTCCATGCGACATGACCCGTCCATCAAACACCGGTCTTAATTACAGGTGCTGCCAACTCACTGATTTCCCTCCAACATCGATCCAAAACTAAACGCACATTATTTTTCGACTTATTTCAACATTCCCAAGGATCCTTTCGGTTAAATATTAAAAGTTAAAAAAAATAAAAGGCAATATGTAACTAAAATGACCACATATTTGCAACTTTTATTACTGGCACGAAACGTGACAATGAGTGTGTTTTTATTACTGCAATTATTCCTGGCATTACCTATACTTCTCGCATTATTAGCATCTTTTTATTTGACTTTTTTCTTTTCAGAATCAGTAACAAACCCATTACTCGAAAGAGAATGACGTTTTACGAGTCACTTAATGCCAAACCAACTTTTATTGTTGTTGTTGACGAATACTCGAAAGCGGTTGGAATTTAATAATTTAAGGTAAATGAGAAATTAATTTTAAAAATTTTTTTTTTAAAAGGATCAACGAAGCGTGTTTTACTTGTAAAGTTTTAAGTCTTGCGGTTAAACCCGCAAAATCCTAAGTTAGATATAAATTGCTAAGGAAAACCACACGAGACTTAAGTCGCAATTCCTTATTTATTCTTTTAAAAAAATGTATTTAAATTTCATTTATTGCAATTTAAAATACAAGGAAAAGCAATAAATTTCCCTTTAATTTTCATTGAAAACGGATACCATTTTTCAATCAGTTTGAATTGTGGACATTGGCTGATGTCCAAAACGTAAAGAACGGAAGTTGAAATTGAATTATCTTTCAAAGAGTGCAAAAAAGATTGAAAAGATCATTACCTTTATCGCAATCCGTTAGAGAAAATTCTTTTAGAAGTGGTAATATCGAATCCTCGAAGATTTTGGCTTTGGGATCAGAGCAGTGGATAATTACAGTTAATTTATTTTAAGTTAAAATTTGTATTGTGATTTGCATTGTGTAGCTTTAACTCTTACCTTTGGTTAAGCTTGTCATTGCTATGGTGACAAAACGTTTGTTTAGTCGCCGCATGAGACTAGTTTCAGTGAAATTTACTCTTATTAGAGCTCAGTTTGTGAATAAAAGTGGCATTTTGAAAACAAAGTAAAAATGATTGTCGTTTTCCATTTAAACGATTATACTACACTTGACTAACTCGAGTGCGTACGTTTCGATAATTGAGAAAAATTATCAAAAAAAAATTTTTTTTTTCTTATATAATTGAATTTCTCGTTTGCTAAGATACATATATAGAAAAAAGAAAAGTAAAAATAATAAAAGACAATTACGAAATTTAATCATTTGGGTGAATGAACTCGTTTCGTCGTTTTAATAAAAATTAACAGTTTTGTATGGCGATTGTAAATTGCAAATTCTAAACTGTCATTAAAAATGATTTTTTTTTTTCAAATTGAAATTGATGGTTTTAGTATAGCACCTTGTTAAAGCAACACAATTTTCTATCTGCAGTCACCATAGCGACCTCAATTGGCGGTTGCAGTGGCACACAAAGAATCAGCAATTCCCTTTAGACACAGAAGAGGCCCGCACTTCATCATTACTAAGTCAGGGCTTTAAATCAAGAGAACAGGATTCAGACCTCTCTGCCTATAGGGGTTACGGTCATGGTTATCTTCTTCTCATTGGCTAACGTACAATCAGACATTTCGAGCAATTTCCAGTTAACTTTAGTATGTGATTACGAAAATGGTAGGGAAAAAAACTTATCAAGATTTCTTTATCAGTTTTAAGGCAAAAAAAAAATTAAGAAAAAAAAAATCCAACAAGACTTAATTTATATTCAAGACCGAGAAAAATGCGGAATTTCAGCATAAAATTAAAAGAAAAAAAAAATTAATTTAAAAATTTCACAGTTATTTTATATATACAATTTTATTTTCTCCATTCAATCGATAGCTTTTATGTAGAGTGTAACGCCTTTTGAATATTTAATTTAACACTAAAATATCGATGATTACGAGAGATTAAAGAAGTAAAACCCAATTATGCCTATGAATAACGTAAAAGACCGATGACAGAAATTTAAAACCGGTGTAGTTAAAATTGGAGGAGACCATTGGCGCCCATCATTTAAGGGCCCATGTGCGATTATTAAATGATTCATTGTCGTCGGTTCAGAGAGTGTAAACAGTTCGAGGCCAAGTAGGGTCAGGTTTGCAGTGCAGAATATAGTTACATCATTAAAACGCCACCCTACGAGAGACTTATTTAAAAAAACATCAACTGCTACCACCCAAGAATCCACGACCCCGGCACGAAAAGATATTAAAAATTATAATTTTTCCCTAATACATAAACCGACTGGTATCCGCCGTTATCGCGTATACCATCAAACTCACGTGGCCCGTCATCTTGATAAAAGTAACGTGCAGGTTATACAACTTTCTCATTAAAAACGAGAAAGAAAAAAAAAACCAACAACTTTAAATGTACGGCAGAGAATGTTTGGACTAAGTTATTTCGACAAGTCGCAAAATAACTTTTAAATAATTTCTGTTAATTGAATCTTTTAAAAAAAAATATTTTTTTTTCGGGATTTGAGAGATTAAAGCTTAATTCGGATTAAATCGTGTTCATCTTTCTAATTCTTTTGCTGCAAATCTCTCGTAAATTGAGGCCAATTATGACAATCGATTTTTCTCGTTCTTTAACGTGAGTTTATTGTTATATTTTATTAGGTTTAGTAATTAGAAATTAGTAATAAAGTATATAAATTCAATTATTATTATTATTTTATTTTTATTCCAATTAGAATCTCGTGCTTCGATAGTTGTTTTTGCGCACTCGAATCGGCGTTAGTTGGTGGCAATTAGAAGAGAACCCACTTCACTTTGGTTGCATCAGATAACACACATGCAACTAAAACTCAAATTACTATCGATTGTTCAACTAAAGAGGAGGAAAAAATATTGCAACAATGATCAATTACTGCAATGGGAGAATGGACAATTTTTTTTCACACCCATTTTAACAAATTGATTCATTTTCCCTTCTCTCCCATTTTGCCCACAATTCAATCTCCATTTCCTGCAATTCGTTTAGACTTCATAACATCACTTATACACTATTATTAACAAACAGCTGTTACAGAATCAAAGATACAATTAATTGTCAATTTTACGTTATTTTTTTTTTACATTTTTCAATTTTAATGATTTTTAGGAATTCGAGAGTCGTTTGAAAGACGACAAGTTCAAAATCGTCGGGTGGTTTATGACCTTTTATATGAGTTTTCAATAAACTACTCAATTTCCGAACCCAAATAGGCATTATAAACCCGAACGACTCTTTTTATTATTTCTATTATAGCGCTTAAAAATACTGCAGTCCGTTCTTTAATTGTTTCGATAAAGTAAATGCCAATAAACGAAATGTTTGTTTTATTTATTGACGAAATAACAAGTGACAAAATTGACCATTTCCCGTAAATTGATAAAATTTAAATTGGACTTGAAAGGCCGAGCGATTACGACATTCAATGTCAATCAGCGAAATTACATTTCTATAATAAATTCAATTGCACAAAGTACCCTATACCAATAATTCTCGAAAGTAGTAAAACATTTATATAAAAATAGCAGACACTCGTTAAAACACCCGAATTAACCGCAACAAACAACAACCACCAAAACCACTACAAAAGACTGAAACCCTTAAAACAAGTGTAGATCCCCATCTACCAGCAAAGCAACTACTGCAATTAATACCCAACAAAAAATAAAAAATTTTAAACAAAAAACTTACCACCCAATTTTGACTAGGTTAACGTATACGAAAAAAAAAATCTTTTTCAGGTAATTCTGCTTCTCTAAATAATATAAATAAAACTTAAACTTGCAGGTAACATTAAACATGACAACATAACAATTCAGGCACGTTCCATCTCGCTTTTAACACCGCTAAGTCCTCAAAACACTCAAGGTCCCGTACAACCTCGGGGTAAATGAAATAGAAATTACCGAAATCAAAACTTCGCCATTTGAATATCTTTTTTTTAAAAAAAAAATTATTTCTATTTTTCTCTTAACTCGTTATTAGTCACGAGATCAATTTTTACAAAATATCAGTTTGATTCTTTTTTATACAAAGAGCCCACCTGGGTGGCCTGAATAGGTTCGGGAAACGATTCTGACCTTCTTTTTCAAAAGCTTAATGCTTTCCCCACCCCAGCCTCGGCTGCAGAGACCTCGAGGTCTAAGCCGCGATGGCCGACGCTTGTGACGGGCGATGCGTTTTTAAAAATTGCAAATACGAAAAATGTCAGGTGAAGGTCAAAAAAGCTCTCGGATGCTTCTGATTGACCCCAATTGCACGGGAAATGTGTACGGGATGATGGAGAAGCGTGAAATAGAGGTCAGAAAAATGTTTTAACAAATTGAGAATTATACGAAGCGGTTGTATCGGTTAGTATCGAATTGTGAGTGGCTTTTGAGAAGTTGTCATTTCCATTCACTTTTCTCCCCCCCGCTATCGGTTGCCATAATTACGATCACGCAACAATGATCACTACAAAAGCCACGTGCGGGTTTTCTGCGAATACCATCTGCTCTTCAACATGGCGGTCGGGACAATTGAAATTGAAGAATAACCCGAATTTCAGCTGACAGCGCGTCGCGCCAACATAAATTAATCCATTTCCTTCTTCTCACGGAATCAACAATGCGTCAGCACAATTGGCTGTCATCTTGATAAACGTCGTATTGTTGCCAATGATTTGTTATACAATCGATTCGACAAACAGATGCATTTTGCCACTTTAATTTTTTTTTCTTAGGTTATCATCGAGAGTTGGGGAAGGATTTATGCAGTGTTGTATTACACTCAAATCCTATGGGAAAAATGTAACATCAAAACACTAAACCTTAAAAAAATAGAAAATAAAAAAATTAAAATGCTACTGGTGTTCGCAATAGGAAAGGAAAATATTACTGCTGTTAAAAAAAATCTTTTAAGTAACTTTAAAAAAATTTTTTTTTTAAATTTAAAATAAAAATTCCTGGCAGTTAACAAAGTTATGTGTTGTTAGATTTCCCTAATTAGGGCTATAATATTCAAGTTTATTATCGAAAATAAAAATATATAATTATATTATACAGAAATTTGAACTTAAATTTTTTTTCTTGCAAATTATTTAAAAACTTAAATCCTAAGAATTTATTTTCATTTTACAACGTCATCAATTGTCATTAATGTCGACGACACAATGCAACAAAAAATGTTAACCCACCGTAATAAAACGTGATGCGAGGAATGAGAATCAAAAGAACCCTAACAATATAAAAAAAAATATTTTAAAAAAATATTTCTTTTTGTAGTAAACAATACAAAGTACCAATTGCATTGTTCAAAAACGAGGTTCATATTAAAAACTTTAAAAAAAAAAATTTTTTTTACACAAAACGACATTTTCACACCACCATCAAATTACAGGATTTTTAAAAGCTGAGAATTACAGTAACAAAGCTATTTTTATATACTGTAATTGAACTATCTACTTTTATTACACCGCAAACAAAACACTACAACCCTCGGGTCCCGGCACGAACCGCCATATTTGTAGCAATTTCCTATACACTTTGTATTCGTACCCTTAGAACATCAAAGCGAAAGACACATTTATTTAATTAAAAACTCAAACAAAAATCTCTCCATTCCGAGACTGCGAAAATTAAAAAATGCATGTTTCATTTATTAAATATGCAGAAAATGACATCACCGGCCACCAGAGGGCCAATGTTCACGGCCCAATGACTTATGATTGAATCGGTTGAGTAATATCATCGCCAACAGAGGGGGAATTGTTAATCCAAGCAAGAATTTTTTATTTTAAAAAAAAAATAAATATAAATACCATAGATAAAAAAAAAATTCAAAAATTAAACATCATCCTCCCATTGAAATTGATCACTTAAAAAAAAAAGAAAAAAATGTAAAATCGTGATCGCACATTTATTACGGGTATAGAAAAGTGGACTAGAAATCGAATAGGGGAGTGTGAATGTGGTTGAGGTTTCTTATCTGGGTGTCGGGTAGTTGGTCACACAGCCACTAAACACGAAAAAATATCAATAGATATCCCTGTCATACGCTTTTCACAGCGAAATTCGCTGGGAATTAATTTCCAAACTTTTCCTTTACAAGTTAGTGTAAAGTAGCAGTCAAATTAAAAAGGTACAATTATGCTCACGTCCTGCTTCGATTATCATATTCTTTTTAATGGTTTTGGGGTATGGGAGTTCCCCGGGCCAAAACCGAGTCAAGGTCGGTATTTATTATCACGGTTTAGAATAGCAAACACAAATCCAACAGAGTTTGAATCATTCGAAGTATGTTCGAGATAACATTTCAAAAAAAAAAAAATATTTGACAATTCCAACATTTGAAAACGTGTAAGGAAATGGTAAAAAAAGGGAATCGAGTGCCCAGTAGACTGGAAATTACTGTATTTTACTATTTTTTTTTCGCTTTCTGTTGGTTGTATATTACAAGTTTCTTAGAAATTTTATTCCTTATTTGAGATTTAAAAAAGAAAAATATTATTAGAAAAATAAAAGAATTTTAATTATGTTTTCTCACAATCTTTAATATAACAAGGGGATTAAACAATTTTAACGTGTATAGAATGAAGCTCCGTAAGCATCGAACCGCACTCGATTGCGTCAACAAAATCCACAACGACCAACAACTTTATCCGATCTTACAGCTTATACATATATATAAAATCCATCTAATCAATCGTTACAATCCACATCATAGTTACCAATATTGCACAATCCTTTGAAAACAAATTAAAAATAAAAGTCAAAGTGATTATCTATGATGATTATTTTTACAAAAACAAGTTTATATTTATGATTTAAATTTATTAAAATATATCGATTTTTCGTAACGAGCTTTCATCACCTTTTAATGGCCAACGCAAATCACAACACGTTTCGATCGATTTTTCTACTACGGCAGTGGTCATTCCATTTCATTTTTTTGCTTTGTCCAGTAGCGATACTATTTTTTAAATTGTCTAAAAAACACAAAGGCGCAAAACTCAAACCATTCATGGGTGGGCCCTACATGCCCCTCCATTTCCCCCCTCCCCTTTCACCTTAACTCACCTCACCCATGATCCGCCATCACTCGGCCCGAGGCAGTTGCGAGCCAGGTTGCTTGAGCCGGGCCTAATTATCATAAGGACAATGCAAACAAGTAACCAAAAAGTTCTTTTCAAAAGACGTCCTCCCTTCGCCCTCCTTCCGCGGACCTTAGTCCTCCGTTTATTGCCCCTTCCCCCTTTTAGGGTCCCTTTGGGTCCTCTGTTTGGGGCTCCTATTGACGTTAGAGGAACCTCCTCTTCCTTTGATACCGTGCTCCTAATGGAAGGTGCCCTAAGCTAAAATGAGCCAAAAGGTCTTTGGATAGAAGACGTTTGGTAAATAGATCGAATGCAAGATGAATCGTGCAAGAGGTGGGTCGAGTAAAATGATACAGAAAATGGCCGAAAACGGCAACATTCCATTCTGAAGCTTATAAAATAAAATAATTTCGTTTTTTTAATGTTGATGAATTCACTTTTTTTGCCTCGCGAACAGACGAATAAGTTTTTATCATTCGAAAGATCCAACTGGCACCACTAATTTCATAAATCAATAACATTTTCTTTTTTCTTTACACTCGTAGCTAATCAAAAAACTTGATTAATAATTATCTCCATCGAGCGAGATGAAAAGCGAAAACATTTAAAAAGAATTTAATTTGATTTTACTTTTCGACTCAAGTCGTTCATTTATTAGTCAACAAAAATCAATGTTTACATCGATTCCCAGATTAATATTTGAAAATCTAACTTTTTTTCGCTGTTTTCCGATAACCGCTTTATTATAACAATTAATTAATCGGAATAAAAGAAAACAAAATTATGAATTCCTCGCACAAAATCGTTTTTCGTCTACTTAATCTAATTAACTTTTCCCCACGTTGCGAGTGCTCGTTCACATGGCACAATCCAACATTTACCAGATAATTTCGCAAAGTCGAAAATTGTAACTTTTGTACTCGCGTAACCCCCTTCGCAACCTCTTTACAACGAACATCTCAGGTGTCTGGTTCCTGCAGCCATTAAAATCATTAAGACAAGGTAAGTTAAAACAAAGCAAAATTCAAATTAACTCAACCCAACGTTGCCAACGAGTCTAATAAATTCCTCGGAGCACCGTCATTACTCTCGCAAACCAAGAGTAAATAAAAAATTTTGACACTTGTTTAAGGCGAGTTTACCTTCAATTTATAACTGATCACTTAGAATTCTCTCCTCGAGGGCCCAAACCCTGCCCAAACTGTGGCTAACTCGACAAACTAAGAGAATGAATAAATCGAGTAACTTTTCTTACCTTCTTTACACTCCACCACACGTATTCGCATTAAATCCAACGCTCCTACTAGGAGCAACAACAGCACCCCACCAACCGCCGCCATAGCTGAAGCTTGACTGAATTGTTTTGCTCGCCGTGCAGCGCCCTCTCTTTAAGCTCCTCCCTGTGCGAATAATGAAACCACGTGAGCGATTCTTATTGGTTGATCCACTATTACGTCACTTGATTGTCAGGTGGGGAGTTTTCGAGACGAGGGTGAGGGAGACGAGCGCGATTGATCCCCGCGATGAGCGAGACGAAAAGGTGAGAGTTTTTCGCTTTTTCGAGTCCAATAGTAAGTTTTTAAGCTTATTTAGTGTAGCGATGTCTGTAAACAAAAATATATTTTAGTTAATTTTTGCTAAATTAATATCGCATTTTACGAAATCAGTTACAGAGCGCGTTTTTTTTTGTCGTTTTTTTAATGATTTTCTTAAAAATCTTTACAAAAATAATTAAAAATAATTGTAAACAAAAAATATTGATATTCAAATGTCAATTTTCTCGATTACATTAAAAATGTAAATAAATATAAAGTGTTTATTAAATCAAGTTATTAAATAACTTTAATTATTTATTCTTGTTTTAATTAGTCTTATAAAACGAGACAATTTAATACTAAAACTAGAAAATAACAGGCTTATGGTCGTTAAAATGTACAGATTGATAACATTAAGGATGGCAAATGCGGTAAAAATAAAGCACAACGGTCACTAAACATTAATCTGCGTATGGATCGTTAAAGAGCAAATCTCGAGAGAAACTGACACAAATTCTCTTTTATCTCAGATGCAAATACAGATAAAACGTGATTTAAAATATACATCTATGATTTAATTAGTAATTAGTAAATTTAATTATCGATCAAAATCTATTCCTATTTGCTTATTTGCGGCAACAGTAAATAACTCAACTTGAACCTCGTGATTCGTTAAAGTATATAAAAATAAAATTTCGAAAAACAGCGATTAAAAACGATCAAATTCCAATCCGTTAAGATTTTCTTGTTATCAAATAATAATTGGTTTAAAGTTTCGATTTTAATTCGATTAAAATTGTTAACATTAAGCTCGTTTTCTGATTCCGAGATTATTGAATTCGTTTTTAAGGAACTGATTAACCCGTACTTCTGTTACACTTAACTTCATCAATCAGTACGGCTCGAACAAAGTCTTTGAATAATGCGCGTCGCCGTAATGAGAATTGACTTTTTTTCGCACTGCGAATATCAATTTTCATTATCAGTTTAAAATAGGGAATGTTTAAGCATTTTCTCTACGCCGGTTTCTTTTTTTAGCATGTTTAAAGTCACAGTCGCATCAATAATATTCAAGCAGAAGCGTCCCATTAGTTTCCAAACAGTCACCGAAAAAGAGTAGATATGCAAATGTCGGAAATGATAGCCCCGAGCTCGGGGGTCCATTTCCCATGTAAAAAGAGTGACATTAGGGCATGGTCCTAGTCATCTGCATTGTCATGTAAATGACGCCACATGGCCTCTGGAGGATTACGATGACGTCATAAAGGGCAAATTAAAAGGGGCTAATGATGTTTGAGCATGCAAGAATGCCTAAAGGAATGTTAGCATTGCATTTTGCATTCATTACATTCGATTCGTTCTGGTCGGAGGTTCCTTGTTGAGTGGACACGAAAACACCATTAACTCTTTGCTCACTACTATCGAAAATTGGCTCGGGGAAATATCGTTCGTCGGTATTTTGTTTCGTTTAAAAGAATTCTAAATCACAGTCGAGTGAGAGATGGTTCCAATCAAATATAAAAATGGAAATGAAATTGTTACATATATAATTATAGTTACAATGCACTGGGGTGTCGCAAACAAAGACACATCATCTGACTCAACCCCCCCAACAACCACATTCAACCATTTCTTTTTTCCCTCGATCGAGGGAGAAAAGACGGGGTGTGGGAGTGATTCAATTGTTGATGACATCATGTGTGAGTATCCCTTCGAAAACTGACGTCATTGACCAACACCCGAGTGAAGCTGTCAGTCCGCCCACACCCGCACAGTCCACGAATTTTACAGCCCCCACCATCAGAGGGAGTGACCAACGCCATAAAATGGAGGCCCCAGGTTGTAAACAGTGATTGTGTACCTTGTACTATTCAAGACACGAGTCTTGATATATTTACGACGGCAGTTCCACCATCGCAACTGTTGTAAACCCGCAACAACAAAAAGAAAACGCGCGACGACAGGGAAATTGGATATCTTTGGCCGCACCCGAGTTGTGATGCAGGGGTCTGAAAATGCCTTTACATTCGTAAATTAAATACACGGTTAATGGATGTTAACGGTAACTCATTAGGTGCTAAGAAAATGGTTTCGTGGACTAGCAATATACTCGCCCAACCCTAAAACCTAAATTGGTCTTAATAGGGGTGTTTGCTAATAGTCCAGAACCAATGCTCTTTTGCTACAGCCACCGCCCTAAAAACACCAGATTCTTGACGCGAGGCCTCTATCGGAGGGTGGTCTAAACAGGGAACGGGACGACAGATGGGTTAGCTTTTTACCAGGTGTATAATAAAAGAAATTACCTGTTGGGTCGAGCAATTGGGTCAGTGAACAATAATCACTTGTCTAGTTGCTTATTTCATGCTTATCAATCACATAATAAGAATAAAATACTTTGAAAAATCAAAAAAGATGGATGCGCTTTTCAAGGTTCCATAAGTAGTAGCCCACACAATGAAATCTCCTTCTGGTTTTTAAAACTCCTTTCTCAAGGGTCTCGAGGGTAGTGTAAGTTTGGTCAGGGTTTATGATAGACTTTGGAGCTTTTCAACAAGGATATTGCGTTACACAAGTTCTTAGGATTTGCTCTTTTTTTTTAAAAGAAAAAATTAAAAATGAAAAAAAGGGGAAGTTAAAAGGCTTAGAAAAAGATACAGATTTACTCAGTCGCACCTCCGAGAAATACGAGACTCGTGCAAGGTTATAAAAACAGCGAGTTTTAGAAGGGAAAGTATAAAGTAAGTCTAGAGCAGCTGTAGACCACATGGCCCATGTATTGGCATCTATTGCCCGTTTTACTTTATCTGATTGTAAGTTAGAGTTTGAAATAGCCGGAAAGGTGGTCCGAGTCAGTGCCAAGTAGGTATATACATTTTGATATGTCCATCTGTTGCCTCTCAATCTCTGTGATGTCTCGCCATTTGCCTGCGATAAGTATCTCTTAAGGTTATTGGTGAAATATTGTGTTGGGCTGTTTGTACGTGCAAGCGGTGCGAGAGACAAATTCGAGTCAAAGTCAATGGAGGAGAACTACTCTGACATATTTGTAGCGGGTAAAAGAGAGAGATGCACTTCCTGCGCAGTTACAAGTAGAAAGAAGTGAGGGGAAACATAGATCTCAGGTTCGCATTCCCCGAGAGATTTGAAGAGGCAATTTGTAAGTCAGTGGGTTGTCTACAGTCTGGTTAGTATACGACATTAGAGTCGCGAAGTCGACTCCCTTTTTAAGTTCTTATCTCGTTTTAAATTTAAGTTATGTAAAAAGATTTTAAGGATACGTTTGCAGATGTAACTTTTTAACTTTTTGATCTGTTAAACGTAGATCCGAGTAAAAAGTTTATTAATGGTAAAATTCAAGTTAAAAATTCGCATTATTTTTAATTATCGATTTATAAGTTCACATGAAATGTTTTTAACATGAAATTATTCAAAATGCAACTGCTCAAAGAAGATTACAATGAATAATGTAAGTTAATGGTAGTTAATTGAATTGTAAGATGTAGATAAAGTTCAATGATGTTTTGATAAAAATTTATGAAGAGGAAAAAAAAGAATTTCCGAGAAATTTATGAATGATAAGATCAGACTTAAAACTTCGTATTCCGAAATTATAGAAAAATGTTTAATTTATTTTAGAATTTGAAATTCGACAAGATCCTTATTTAATATCTAACGGTCTTTTAAACGCTTAAAATCAGCCGAGTATAACTGCCGCAGTAAGAATAATCACTTTCCGTGAAGGGATATGTTATATTACGTTTATTAAAGCAGAAATTAATTATATACATTATGTTGAAACAATAGTTCCCGATGAATGGACGTGTTCAATGCATGACTCAACACTTTGACGTACCCGGGAACTATTAATTCCACATTCTTTAACGGGTTATTCAATTTTTTTCCACAAATTTTATTTCTCAATATAAATGTGAATTTTCAAAATTTTCATCTGACTCAGAAATTTCGAGAAAACGAATTTTCCAGTCCGATAAAACACCTAAGTGAAAAATCTAATTCGAGGCATGTGAGAAAAATGCAATCTCGGTATTCCCATCTGCTGCTGTACTCTTAAAAAAATAACCCCGAGTCAATGGGTCCCCAGCATGTGCCAATGTCTTGTCCCTTTCTTGCAGCTCCCATGCAATACTAGCAAATGACCAGAAGCCTGACTGATTGAGATTACCATCAGAACCTAGGGGTCTTTCAAGCACCGTTGGGAGTCCAATGGGG
>JAQFZU010000548.1:0-23467 GCA_034696185.1 Henia vesuviana | reverse complement strand
AGAATTGACGGGGAGTAAGAATTGGAAAGCGACAACATTGCGACTCCTAAACATGTCGTCGACTAACGGAATTTCTCGCCTTGAAGTAACAAATAAAGAATGTGGAAATTTAAACATCTCAACTTTATTGGTGAGAGACTAGGAAAACTCTCATTAGTTTGTGGACGCATGAGTTAAACGATTGGCTAACCAGAGGCATCCATTTCGTGCCACACTTTAACCCTTTTGACTTGCCAACTTCGATCGAACCGAACCAATGGAATATTATCAAGTGAAAAGGGTAAAAGCTACTTGATCTGATAAGAATCGAGGAAAGGATCACAAAGTAGTGCACCTTGAACCACTGACCCAACATTAAACTGGAAATAAAAAAAAAAACGGAACCGCGAAGGCATCTAACCTTCAATTGGCCAAACGAACGGGGTTATGGCAACCATTTCAATTGCAATTTCGTTTCAGTCATTATGAAAAAGAAAAAATTGGAAAAATGATTTTTCTTTTCAAGCAGCAACTGGGTTATATTCGACAATCGAATTTATTGGAAAAATTAAACTAGAAATTATCTAATTTTCTTTTTCTAGTTTTATATGACGATAAAAAATAAAATTTTTGAAATGTCAGTTACTTAATTTAGAATTTTGAAAAGAATTATTAGATGAAAACAAACGCAGATTTAAAATTAGTGTGGAGAAGAACAATATAATTCAGGAAAACCAAAACAAAGTGAGAAAAAAATAGAATACTAAGTAGAAAGGAAAAAAAGCAAAAGCAAAAGGAAAAAAAAGCAAAAGCAAATCCCAAGTGGAAGCAATAAACCTCCTTTAATTTCACAGAAACAAAACTGAAATTGGTAAAAGCAAATTTTCAAACTTGAGTTAATTTAAAATTTAATGAAAAATTATAATTGAAGGACAACATAGTAACCCTCATCTCTTCCAATGTTATAGAGATTATTCTTGTTCAAATAGTTGTACCACTATTGAAATTGAAATTAATTTCAACGAATATTGACAATTGAAATGAAAAAAAAAATGTCGAATGACTTTCTGTAATCATTTCTTTTTAACCTTCCGATTAAAATTTTGATCAAAGCCCGACCTCATTCCGTGAACAACAATCGAAAAGACCAATTACTTTTCAATCGAACAGAGGAAATAATTACTAAAATTTCAGCATCAAGATATGAAATAAAAATTTGAAACGAGTAGTTCATAAGCATAAGAGAAGCAATCGATGCAAGACAGGTCATTCCTCCGTGGTTTACTTTTCCCTTAAGCGCTGACGTGAATTGACGAGGCAAATGTGAGGGCAGCTCGAGAGTGGATTGAAGCCCTTGTGACCCCTGTCACCGCTCGACTATTTCAAAAGGGGCATGCGCGTTTGCTCAATGGCGACATTTCGGATTAAAGCGAGTGAAGTTCAAGCCACAAACTAACAGCTCAAATAGCAGGCGCAAGGAAATTTAGCTCGCTGCATTACAAAACTTCCTCCCTGCTGCTTTAGAGCCAATTTAAGCCATAAGTCACAGTCGCCTGCGAATAAGTGGACGGCCTGAAATTATCTTTTCCCACCCCGACCGATTTACTCTGCCAAACTGAGTTATGTCTAACACCTTGTCTTGTCAAAACAAATAAAAATATTTTTTATAAATATGTTTAGGAATTTGATTTTTAGCGAAAGAATTCTTTATGTGTTATCAAGAAAAGTGTAAAAAAAAATAAAAACAAATTTAAAAAATGAGTTCGACCATGACCATTTATCTTTAGGAAATACATATATTTTCCTCGTGTTTTGGCTATAAATTCTACTTTGAGCAATACGCTCCGCCGTTGAGACTTCCCTGCAAATCTCTTGGCAATGTTTTTGCAGCGGATGTTGCGAATGACTTGTCCTCGTGAAAAATCCGTTTGATAGAGCGCTTATAAGCCGCTGCGTGTTGCTTTTTGAATGAGTAGGGTCGTTCAATTTGTTCCGGACTGCGAGAGGCGGCCGCGCTCTTGTTCTTGTATTATGCCTAACTCATTCCGCGATAAGACGCATTTGCTTAAATCCACTCTAAGACTAGATGCGAAGCTTTAATCGAGTCTCTTTCTCGCTCCTTTCACTTTCATCTCCATTGCCGCTCGCCTTCTAAGTCTTCGAATTTCGAACCTGGACTCTGCGCTCAATTTTCTGCTCGAAATGATTAGTTGCCGCAAGGGTACGAGCACATATACAAGTCACGTGATTTTATCATTACCTTTTTTTTATTTTTTTTTACGCACTCAACCCCCATCTGTTTTCTTCTTTACTCTAGCGGCCAACGAAGCGTCATGCGTGAAGGTGCCCGGAAGGGAAAAGCGTAATTGATAATTTCTCAACGAATGAAGGAGCAAAGAGAGAGTGTAAAAAAAAAGAAAGAAAAGAAGGTGTGCGGTATAGAGTTTGGTTTCGCCTTCTTGTGGCCTTACCATATACAGTTTGGGTCAAGATGGTTGCAAAGAGATAAGAGAAAGCGCATGCTAGGAAAAGAAAACACTTTATTTATTGAGGCCGTTTTCACTCTTGACAAACGGCACTAACACACTTGAGATACACACGAGTCAAGAAACATTATTGCGTCTGACGCAAAACTTAACTCGAAGACAAATGGAAAGACCCACAACTGATGGATGACCGACCCAAGGCCAAACTAACTCAGGTGAGTAATTGTTTCCGTCACGCAATCGACTACATGTAACTAAAATATACATTTGTTAAGTAATTAGCAATGAGTTCATAAAAATAAATAAAATAACACGATTCCTCCATTCCTATTTGTCTAGTTCTTGTCAATTGTTTAATAAGTGTTTTAACTGAATTAGGTTTTAAAGTTTGGGTTTTATTTAAGCCAATTTTACTAATTAAAGCTAATGTTGAATTGCATCGTTTGTAAGAATGGCAAACAACTTAGTTTGTAATTAAGACGCGCCCGAATTGTAATGTTAAAGATAACCTACGACACTCCTTTCGAACTTGATGTTCGAGTCAAGTTAAGAAAAAATTAATTCATATTCTTGTTACTCATTTATGAATTCATTCTTAGTTTTTTTTTAACTTGGTATCTTTAAAGAATTCAAATATTTGAAATTGTTTACTTGTTTATATTTATGTAAATAAAGATGAAATAAAAAAACGTACATTTATTTATTTCTATTCTCTTGATGAAAATAGAGTTAGAGGCATTGAAAAATTTTTTTTCATCTATGTCTTTTATTTCTTTGCGAATAAAATTCTAATTCACCTGTTGGTTGAAGACTAGAAAACGTAGAAAATTTAATATTTTATTAGATTTTGAACTATATATCAAATTCAACTTAAACTTATCAAATATTTATTATTCTCCTATTTTTAAAGACTGAATAAAATTCTTTATAGAATAAAATCGATTTCAGTATTTAACTTTACAACTCTCATAGATTTAAGAAAAAAAATTACTATTTTCTAAATTCAAGAAAAGCTGCAAAAATCGTATTATTTTTTCTCCCATTGCGCTTCATTTCCTGCCCCCAGTGTCTTCTCCAACATCCATTATGTAAATTTTATTATTATTTTAAACAAGTTATCGACCCAAAACACCTTTAACACTTCCCATTAAACTTTACTTACTGTCTTAAAACCCTCAACTATTAAATGCTTTTTATACACTTCTCATTTAAGTCCATTTAATTTCAATCTTTCTTAACATTTGAAATACAAAATTACTACATTTTGTAAAGCTAAAAAACATTTTTTTTTTAAATTAATATGCTAACTCTAAATGTTTTTTATCTTAGTACAAAACAAAAAAAATTTTATTTTTCCATTTTCTTAAAAGACATTTCTAGGAAAACATATGCGGCTCTCAAATAACCACTTCCTATATCTCAATATATAAATCACTTTAATCGCAACATATTTCGTAATAACTCGTGCCCAAACAGATACAAAAACTATTCGTATCAATTTTTGTATGGGAAGAGTGAAAGAAGCCGTTTTCCTTTCTATATGTCATAAGCAACGGCCTGTGAAAAATGACTTTGACACTCACTTCTTCCTCATTGGCGCATCCTCAGAAAGAAATGAGAATTGGAAAAAGAAAAAAAGGTTTTTCTGGCAACTGTCACGAACCTCCCGTAATTAGAAGTAGTGGTGGTCACTATAGAAAAATCCTTTTCTCCTGGTTAGATTGGATCGAGTTGGAGACGTTGAAGCGCTGAAAGCTGATGAGACGCTGAAATATTCAACGTTTGAGACTCTATTGCTATACTCGTGTAGTTGCCAAGATTAAGAGCATTATTACGTGCTTTCACTATAGCAATAACTCATTATTCTCACGCTTTAATCTCTCAATTTTCCCCATTTCATATTTACGAGATTGCTTTTAAAAAAACGTATGCTAAGGTTTCGGTTTATATAATGCGAGATACGCTGAGCTCTTTACGTGGTTTTATAGAGTTTGTTGCGCCATCCCGGAGCTTTACGGCCGAAAGCATTGTTTGCAGTGAAATTGTAATGAAGGGTTAAATAGGCAATTTGGAAAATGTTTTATTAAAATATAATATTGTTGGCAACGAATAGATTTAAGTTAATAAAAATTTTCATGTTTTGCTTACGGAGTTTTAATTGCAACTGTATAATCGTGTTTTGACTACGTTAAGTTTTGTGAATTATTATCTTGTATTAAACATTTATTCATTGAAACACTAATTTATTTTAATAATTATTATAAAATTTCATTATTACGTTATTTGACCACGAATTGGTAGTTAAATCGAATTCAATTAAAGTACAGTAATAAAAGAAATTAGAATTTTTATAATTAAATAAAACCGTTTAAACAACACGTAATAGCATTACGACAAACAAACATCGAAACAAGTTGAGTAAACAAAATCCAATTTCAGTTTTTTATCCAACATTTTTCAATTACTCACTACGAACCACTTACAATCATTTCTAAAATTTTTATATCCTTTTAAAGTATCACCGAAAAGATTTCATTCAATACAACTCTCAGACAGATTAGTAGATCGATGAAGAGCACTCGCTTAATCACTTTATGCTCAACTTGTGACATCTCCAATATCCCATTTTCAATCAATGGTCAGCTCGAAAAAGGATTATCAGTTATCCAACTTTTCGCAGCTTAAATCCCAAAACTTTGCTATACAAATCACGTTTCGTAAACAGCAATTTTTCCGGAATCCATTTGTGCACACGTGCAAACTTTCCCGTTGCCTTCCGAAACAAATCTGCGCACCTCGGCGTGACCAATGTCATCAAGCGGTTACAGGGAAATGGAAACAGACGATGCGGGCAGAAGAAGAGTTAAAAGGAGGATCTCGTGACATCTGATTGCCTCGAGTTGAATGGGAAGGAGGAAATGTGTGGATAGAGAGAACAGAGAGGATTTCCAGTTGAAGAAAAGGGCAGGGCGCCAGCAAGACGACCTCCGTCGTGTGCGAACGAATATGGACGGCCCAAAGCTTAGGTTGGCAAGAGTTGAGTGTTTCAGTTCAAAATGTTCGCTCATAAAAAAGAAAATGAATAGAGATAGGGAAAAATTAAATAGAATAGAAATAATAGAGGTTTTGTTTGTTCTTCCGTTACACTGGAAATGATATCGAAAAAGGAAATTTAAAATTCTTTGTGGACACAAGAATTGGGTGATAAAATTGTTTTATGGATTTCTTCCTCTTACAAAACCAATCAAAAGAAGACTGGATTTTTACACGTGAGTTAAAGCGAACTGCTTTTATCAAAAAAAAAATTAATAATTTTTTTTTTCTAGAAAAGTATTTTCCAATATACAAAACCGATATTAAAGAAACCCAGTAAAAGTGTTAGGATAGAATGAATTTATGGTTGCGCTACTTGATATTGGATTTGATGCTACAATCAAACAACGAACCTTGAAAGTATTGCTAAACTTATTCAATATTGCAACACGTAACAATGAATAATTTAACAATTTTTCCACTTTTAACCTTTTTCGATAATTTATGCAAGATTTATTGGGAAAAATAAAGGTTTTGTTTACAATTGAAAATCTGTTGCTGGTTTAAGCTATGCAAATATGGTTTCAGGTGATCAATCGCGCCCGGCTAGGGATTAGTGAGTAATGATGTCCAAATTCCAGCTGGTTACTTAAAATGTACACAGAGATTAGTGTCGGCTTCCACCTTCTTTGCTTGGATCAGCCACGGATCGATGAATGTCCCGACCACAAGTTTATTCATGCGGGCTCGCGATCGATGGCAATCAGCAAACAGACTAGAGACAGAAGAAAAAATAAAGAGATATGGGAGTCTAGGGAAAAAGGAAAAATGGTCGATCCTTGAGTTAAACGTATTGCAATAGCGAGATACAAGGGCGACCCCTGTCGATCGTTATTTCTTATTTCTTTCAAGTTGGCCAAGTGAGCTATCAGCGACCACCTTTGCCATCTCAGGTGAAGGTCTAACATCGGGTGAAAGCGAAAAAGAAAGACGATGTTGCTGATGTTTGTGCAGCAACACCAAAAAAAAAAGTAAGAGATGATGAACTTTATATTATCGATCTGACGGATTGCTATTCTGTAATATTATATTTATTAATTTTGTGAAAACATGATCAGAGACAAACGTAATTCAATTTCTTTTATCAAGGTACACTATCGAATTTCAAAAATTTGATTTTAGAATTCTATCAAAGATTTATGAAATATCCGACAGATGGCCTTTTATATGTCTTGATTTATATATTGATGAATGGTTTTGACCCTTAAAAATTATTTATGGTTTAATTTTTCAACACATTTAACCGTTTAATACGCGTGTTTGATTGACGATTTAAACACTATGAGCATCCACAATGGAGTTTTTTGAAACCGAAACTGCATTTTGGCCAGTCGCACAATGGTGGAACAATAGAAATATACCGTTGGTTAAAGTGATTAAAATGTTCTTCCTTAAATCAAATCTCTGCATTGGAAAATAAATGCTATTAAAATATTATTGTTATTTACAAAAATTGTAATTAACCAACATAACCTCGAGCATCCTATCGATTGTTAACTTCAGATGCAGTTTAAATTGATTGTTTATGCTAAGCTTATTTTGGTCTAAATAAAAATTTATACCGTAGGGTACCCATGATTTTAGTAGTGCAGTCTGTAGATCGTAAGCACTCTAAAGTGATGCTAATTAAGGGCATAAAAAATAAAAATATAAAGTTTAAAATTAACTTAAGCCATGTAAAATTCAAAACAGCAATTATAATAATGCAAATGGTAACAAAAAATTTATTAAATTCTCCCAAAAAATCATGTTTCGTTATAGCTGTTAATGTACTAAATGAAGAATTAGTGAGTTTCTATATTTAATGATTACTCAGTTTAATTTATAGAGTCCATGGAATTTATGAAATTAATAAGTGGTGAACATAAAATTAATTTTGTACCAATTTTATTTTTTAAATAAGAGGTTTGGAAAAAAAGTTGGGATGAATTAATTTCAGAGGGCGGTACTTTGTACTTATCACGGATATGCGTCATTGCCATGAATTTTACATGCGCTGAGACCACTCCACTAGATTGTGAAGGTAAGAGAAAAACCTTTTACCGCTATTCGAATTAGGCATCTTCATCAAGCACTCAAAACCAGAATAGACGAAAGAAGAACAGTTGATTACTAAGAATAAGGTATGGTTGTTAATAATAAATGAGTTACCGTAACTAAAATCCATATAAACAAAAAATACTGGAAAAAAAAAATGTAATTTACATAAAAATTGTTTTAAAAGTTTAACGGAAATTTACACTGCAATCGAAGCATTAAAGAATTATTTTTAATGGTTTTTTTTTTCGTATTTTAATTATTTTGGTTTGAAATTTTTTTTGTTCTCTCGGCAAGAAGTCTTAACCATAATTGAAGTGGGTAAACCTCGAGAGACAAAACGAGTTTTAAGTTATTGACACAAGTTTAAATTCGAAACTATTAAAATATTAAGGACGATTGGGAGTGTGAAAATTTCCAATTATATTTTTTTTCTCACTTCGGTAAACCGCTATAAATTCTTAATTCAAAACGAGTTTCACGAAAGCCATTTTACCTGATACACCAATTCTAATCTAAAAGGTTCACGCGATGTGTTTAATCTTGACAGCGAATCTTTCTCTGGAGCTAAAGCAAAACTCTAACAACATCTGCTATGTCTCACTCATTCTCTTTCTCTTACTCCCTCGCCACCAGCTTAATTCACGATCTGAAATGAATTTCGCTTTACGCAAATATCATTACGCGCAAATGCAACGATGCTTTACCCGTTTTATTTCCATTCCCAATTGCAACAAAACACGTACTGTATACATTTTAAGTATTCGCATTTGTGTTAATTGCCCGAGGTCCAGTTTCACGTGTCCCAAACATAAATTCGCGTAATTTGCCCCATCAATGCAATACTACGATAATGGAATTGACAATGTAATTAATAAAATTCATCACATTCTTAGCGGTAAATACCGATCATTTTAACGGATAGTTTATCGGGAATAGATCAATTAAGTCTTGTTGTGGTTTTATTTTTTTTATTTTACTGTTAATTCAACTAATTCGGATTTCACGATGCAATTTTACAATTCCTGAGCAAATCTTGGAAATTTCAGTTTTTCTTTCGCTCTAAAAGCAAAGTAACGATGCTATCCTCTTCTTTTGTTCTCACTGCCTCAAACTCAACTGATTTTAAGAGCGATTTGTCTTCTTCTTCAGCACCATCCACCACTTTTAAAAGGTAAAACTGTTTCGTTTCACTGCACTCGCATTCGGTAGAAGACGTACTTTGGCAGTTCACTTTTTCTTTCTTATTTTTTTTATTTTTTCCTTTTATTCAGTTTTATTTTTTTTTCATCAACATTTGGATCAAACGGTTCGTGTTAGCATCAAACCATTGGTGCCAGAAAACAAGACTCGAGAAGCAATTATTTACTCAAACTGACACGATCCTTCCTGCCACATCCGTTTTCTTTTAATTCCACATTTTTTTTCCTCAGCCATTTTATTTTTTATTTTTTCTTATTTTGGTTATTGTAATACTAAAAGAGTAGTTGGCTTTTTGCCAATCATCCGTGTTCTGTCGGCTGTAAACCTTGACCGTTGTTCATTTGAATAAGAATGAAGTTTGCTAATGGGCCCCACCAGACTGCGTCAGACAAGTTTTAAAAAAATAACTGCAAAAACAGCCATTTTGCGATTTGCACCACATTTTCGCAACTTCTCTTTTAGGATATTTTTTGGTGACGTTTTACCATCTGCCTCGCATCGTTACCATCGAAACAATTGTTGCCCTAGTTTTTGGCAGCGCAGCCATTCTTTGGAAGCTCTTCATCCGAAGCTCGCGGGACGATTATGGAAGAAGAAAATTTTCGCGCATTTACCTCCGCCATCTGCGCACAAAAGTCGGCATTTTTCACGCCCGAGTCAAAAAGAGATCGTTGTGCAGCATCGATTCGCGAATCAATCACCCCACGCCGTGAAAAGAGGGAGAGTTTGGATGGGCACTAGAGATTTCCAAATTGGCCAAACCACTTCAGAGCTTAGGCGTAATGTAAGAGGGCGTTGACAAAAGACACCCACGGGTGGATGTCGGGGTTCTTGTGTTGCATCCAGAACGCATTTGAACGCTGCGAACAGTAAAAGCGACCCCAATGAGCGCCATCGATCGAGGTATCTGACAGAAGCGAGTCTGCCGCAACCGTTGCCGCTGCCGTCACCGCCGTCGAGGGAGAGACATTGATCGCTGTCCGCACTACTGCGGCTTCATACGATTCCTTCTACTACGCGTAGATGACGTTTCGTTTGAAAAATCTAATCAATATTGCATCTTTTATAAGAAGATTTTCTAGATTTCCAGTTCGTGACATTTTCAAATTTTTTCCTGCTTATCTGTTGAATGCGATGAATTTTTCTCATACCGGCTCTGTTTTCGTGACATTATCTTTGACGCTTAAACTCGATCTCGTGTTTGAATCTTTGCAATTTTTTTCCTTTTTTTCGTCTTCACTTATTTTAATCCCTTTCACTCCCAACATATCTCGGGGGGTCTTATTACAGGCTGAGAATTTTGGCAGGAAATTTCATCATGTTTTTTTTCTTTCACCAAGTTTCATCAGCATCAAATATGACCGTTTCGGATTCAATGAACCTTTGAGTTGGAATTACCTCTGATTATCATCATCACTAAAGGTAGATCGACCCATTCTGAAATGGAGGATAGCGGAATGAAATTTTCCTAGTCTTGTTTGGATTTCAAATCGTTAAGGATTTGTTGCTATTAGCTTGAAATATAAGCGAACGTTTTTACATAAATATTAATTAGCTCGTATAGAGTGAAATGTAAAATAGGCGGAGATTAAAAGAGCACTTTTATGCTTTTATAATTACTCGACGTAAAATTTTTCGAATTTCATTAATAGTATAATTAATTTATGATGTCTACCGTCTTTAATTTAGTGTATAATTGAAATGTTTTAACTAACTTGTAAGGAGTCGGAGATGTGGAATAAAAATATGACGGTTACATTTACTGACAAAATAGCCACCGCATCGTTGAATTTAAATGACGTGAATTCAGAATTTCATCCTGTTTACTCATCTTTCTTTATTAATTTGTCAAAACAACTTTTAATTTATGGAGAATTTTTGTTCTGTTTCAACTTTAATTAGATGGTTAATGAAGCACCAAATGAATGACGGCATATGACTTGTTCCATGATAATTTCATAATTTTCTTATTTTTATTTTACTCGTTTACAGTTTTAAAAAAAATAAAATTTTCAGCTTTAAGATTTCGAAAGGTATTAAAATGATATAGAAAAATGTTTGCTTAAGAGATGTCAGTTTTAGGTTCGTCGGGAAAGAAAAAAATGGAAAATTTACTTTTTTTTTTTTTTTTACTTTAAATTTATTGTTTAATTAACGCGGGCAAAAGATTTATGCATTTCACAACACAATTTTTTCGTTTGCTTTCATTCGGATTTATTTTTCACATTCCCTTCATTATGATTAATAATAAAATGACAGATTTTCCTGCAGTGCATTAAATCACTCAACATAATAAAATGTAAAAATCCAGAAAAATTAAAAAAAATATTTTCTAATTTAAATGAATAAAATTTTTAAAATTTCATATTAAAGAAGATTTAACACTAAACAAAGCATTCTTTTTCCCCATCAATATATTTTTCTTCGTATTTCATCTCTGTATTTTGACCTCGTAACTTGGAGAAAAACACTCGTTCAAACATTTGAGAAAAAATGGTACAAAAAATGAGTATTTGCGCTCTTTATGGGAACCTCGGCCATCATGTTCTCCAAGCGATAAGTGGACACAAAAAAAACAATAAAATAAGAAAAGAGGAAGAAATAGTGTTGTGTTTTGCCTTTGAAAAGAAAAGTGCATCGTACTGTACTCCGTAATACCATTCGAACCAAGTTTCGCTCAATAGAAACAGATAAAAGCATCACGAGCCCACAGATTTGCGTCCAGATTCCTACCAGACACACTAAAGATACGGCACCAAAAGCCAAAGTCAGCTGTCACCCTCCCCAAAAGATAGTCTGCGCCGGAAGTAGTTTATCGATGAAACTGCGTAGGACGGAAGCGAAGAATTCGCAGAGAGAAAGAAAACAGCGCAAAAGCATACACTAAATGTACTCAAAGCCATTGTCTTTTGAGAATTCAATTTATAGTATTTCCGTATATAAATAATGGCATAGAATGTAAATTACTTTAGTTTTAAGTAATCAAATTAAAGCAAATAATTAAATCTAAAATCACGTTTGAATGGTAATGAAATGGAAGAATTGATTGATATAAATTGTTGTTTTGAATTAAAAACAAAAGAGTTACTTATTAATTTACACTTGATTTGTTTCAATTGCCATTTTTCAATGGCCTTTTAAAGAAAATAGAAAACAAAAACATCTTTTTTAAAAGCATCCAACTGAACTTAAATCACGAATCAAGTAAGAAAAAAAAATATAATGGAAAGATTTTTCAATTCTTTTCTCGTTTACCAAATTCAACAGACCCTGTAAAAGTGCAGTAAACGGAGCAAACTGATTAATTATTTGTTAAGATTCTTTAAAACTTTTATAATATAAATTGGTAGGAAAACTGAAGGAAAAGGTTGAAAACAGGCGAACAAAATGTTAAATAATATCATAATTATGAGCTCTCCTTTTTTAAGAAATTTCGCTTTAAACTTAACACGTAAAATATAACGTACGTTCACGCAGCTCGAAATTTTACGTTTATTACACAAGTGGTGCATTAGCTTTTCAGAGCTTTTCACTTCAACTCAAGCTATTCATGTGTAGTCTGCACAATATACCTAAATTCTGTTTGCAGCGTAAAGTTAACAACACCATTTGGTCAGTTTCTATTGAAATTAATGGCGAACTCCGCCCACAAGTTACGGTATGCAAGAAAGTGGGCCAAGAATAATCACACGCATAAACCTTACTTAAAATAAAGAACCCGACTGCATTTATTATGTACTTAACGATTCGCGTTCCCGTCTTTAATCCCCTTAGCACTAATCTGCATAATCTCGTCCAGGCAGAAGAAAGATTTTATATTATTAAAAAATTATTCTTCACCAATACACAAAATGTTGTCAATTTTATTTCGTGTTTTTTCATCATCACAAAACATTTCGTGTGATTGTTGAGTCTAAACGAAACCTAGGAGTCATTCATAGCGACACATGCCATGGATTATATTTCAAGCTGCAATTAGAAAGATGACACGTATGTTAGTGTTTGTGTGAAGGTTCATTGTAGCAGTCGCCTTAAGAGTCTATTCTTCCTTTATATTAATTTGCGGCCAATAGACGCTGCACTCGTCCAACCCCCAAGTGCTCGTTACACGTTACTGACCCGCGGTCAGCATGCGAATTATTTGCTAACGAAAGCAGGTGCAGATCACCTCTAAGCGCAAATCCTCATTTGTACGGTCAGACAAAACACGCTATAAATTGCAATTAATGTCGAGGAAAAAATTAGAGTTTAATTGCAGTTGACGATTTTTTCTATTTAATCCCATCTAAACGAATGCAATTTTGAATTCAATTAAGTGCATTTAAATATCTATTTTAATAATTGCAATATCACAGTGTACAGTAACCGCAATGTCAAAACATTCGCTGGAATTTGGACAAATGTGGTCAATGGACTTGTGTCCGCAACGGCCATAAGTTATTTTGTCATTTGGTAATAATAAAGTAAGCCAAGTTAATACATTTAATGTGGTGGCCAACAACAACCAAGATAATAAGTGTATTTTATTCGAATAATTATCACACAAAATAAAATAATAATGATAAATGAACTATTTTAATTCTTTTAATTTAGCAACAAATGGAGAAAGAATTTCTTAATAAAAAGTTACTAAAAATGCCATTAGTTTTCTCACTTTCAAATTGGTTTTAGGTTTTTGGATTTTTGTGGTCACTATTTAACAGTATAACTTATACGTAGACATCAGTGTCTCAATATACGTCAAGTCTCCCAACACTCGGAAGTGGCAGTTTAACTCTTACCAAATTGCATCAATGTTTCAGTATAGAGAGATGACGCAAATCTAATTTCGTCTATCGCAAATTCGACTGTCATTCACTGAACTCGATGAGGCAGAAAGAAAAAAAGTGAGAAGACTTTCTCACAAATATTTACATTAGGAGATTCTTAGTTCATTGAAAAATATTGAGTTTTTCTTGGCCTAATATTTACGGTTAAATGGAAACTCTTTAATAAAGGAATTTTCAATACCAAGTTTTTCGCCGCGCGGTATTTTATGATGTTTATGCTAAGAGTGTAAAGGAATCGAGAAAAAAATGTTGTCATTAAATTTTAAGTAAGTATAAGGTATCTTAAATTTAGGATTTTTTTTTTGTTTTAAGTATGTTGTTTATTAGTTGGAAGATTATTTCTTTTTTAAAATGAAAAGTACATCTATCAAAGTAAAAAAATTTTTTTTTTTTAAAGATTTATGCGAAGTCATCTTCCAATGTCAAAATCGTTGTCATCTCTCCCCGAATTTCCACACGTGTTTAGGCTCTCATGGATTGGTGGTTTGAAAACCATTTTGGAAATCGAGAATGAATATAAATAATTCAATCGGTGAAAATTGATTCATGAATTAATTAACAATTCCAGTTCGTAAGCGAAGTCAAACAAACACTCGTTTTGTGCGAAATTAAATCAATTTGCGAATCAAAACCAAAACCGAACAAAACTGAGCTTTTTTTTAAAAAAAATTATTTTTTTAAACAAAAACTAAATATCGGTAATAATAAAACATAAAAACAAAAAAAAATTTATCCTGTGCTTATATTAATCCCCACATTCCCACATTCGTTAATCTCTTCTTTTTATTCTTTTTTTTTACTCATTCCAACCGACAAAAGCTGACGCCAAAAATTGAAACGAAACTCTTATCGATCGACATTGCAATCTTTTTCTCTTTTAAATTTGAAGCAGATCTTGGTCAGTTCTTTGTGGTTAATACTTGTTTTCGATTAAACTGTGTATAAATAACACTTAAAAAGATTGTTTTATACATAAAAAAAAAAACAATAAATTTTCATACCAAACTTATCGATTTTATTTCAAAACCCACCAGGAAATTAAAATTCTGTGTGGGGTTAGATTTTTCCATTAAAAACTTACTCTTATCTTCTACAATTTTCAAATAAATAACAAGAAAAGGGTGGGTGAACCCTTTCTTCTTTTTTTTTTAAAAAAAAAAAAGATAAATGTATATTAATTACTTACTAGTGTTGAGTGAAAAAAGACAAGTAGAAAAACAAATGATGAACCAAGACGCAAGATCCATCGTGATGATACACACTGAGATTTGAATTGAGTTATAAATGAAATGAGTTCTTTCAATAATTCAAAACCAGGGTCACGGTATCAGGACTAGTTTCACCTATCGCACCATTAATCATGATTGAACGATTGAACAAGTTCAGTGCAAATAGCGAATCCTGATGAGCAAACGTCGAAAGTGAATATCTGATACGTACTCCGTGCTCTCACATCTGAAAATGAACATAGCCGATCTTGACTTGGAACGCCACACACCGATATGTGATTCGCTCGCCTCCATACGGCCATTGCATGAAGTTTCATGTCTATTTATTCTGTTTTCGGTTGCAAAGACTGTAGATGAATGTAATTTAATTAGAAATTTTGAAAATAATACTTTAGAAAGCTAATTTAAATATTTAAATTAAAATTCTAATTTAAATTTAATTATTGCTAATTAGATTTTGAATTATCAAAGTCACGATTGGAATATGATTTTTATATTTTAATTAACTATTAACGTAACCTTTAACTAACAATCAAATTATGCAAAGTGCTATTTATTGATTTAAATTCTAATCAAATTAATTGCCAAGTAATTTTTTTTTTAATTTTTCATCGATCGAAATAAAATCAACATTTTTCTCATTACATCTAATTTTAGATTTTTTTTTAATATAAAATTTTATAATTTAATTTTCGAATTTTTTTCAAATAAGATTTGTTTAATTGATTTTCTTCGCATTTGACATAGCCGTTATCATAAGTCAGAAAACAGTAGCGATAGAAATCGATTTCATTGTTTCCCAGGTTGGCATTTAACGTGCTGTGTGATGTTTCGGTAGAGCCATATTTTTTACCGACGATGTATGAAAATGATGTGGAAAAGTACACGTTGTGCAATGAAGTTCGGTTCACGTCTTTGGAGTTAGACGGCGAATATTGAATTCCGCACTTTCTTAATTCGTAATTCATTTCTTGTAAGTTGCAATTCTCACTTATGATGCGTGTGTGTGTGTGTGGGTGTGAGTGCTCACCTCTTTTGTTGCCACGTCTTTTTTAATAGAAGGTAATTTAAAAATGAGAAGAAACTCTCATTAAACATTCAAGCGAATTATGCAAACGAGCTTTTCGTATGTATGAGGTGTTTTCTCTAGATCCCAGCCTGTTTTTCATACAGCTAAGCACACATAATCCACCTAACAGAATATTTAATCTGCCTCCGACTTTCATTAATGTTTTCATTTTATACCATTCAAAATTATTTATGACAAATAACATTAAAATATGATTTTTCATTTATTTGATAGTAGTAAATTATTAAACAAACGATACACTTTTTATTCACACCATTAAAAATTTAAATGTGGTTATGATTTTTGGAAAGTATCTCTATAGACCATTTACACAATGCCTCAAATGGACCATTCAAACGCATTACGACTTTCGACCGCTGTGACGTAAATGTCACCACACTCACCAACCACACAAACCAGAAACACCGACCCGTATCTTCGTCCATCATCTTTTAGATGGATGGTAAAGAGAAGCTTCGTAGCGTCTTCAACAGCCGTTGATTTACGAGCGGAAAACCAATCAAATTGTAAGAAGCTTCTTTTCCCAATTTTTTCTTTGAAAAAAATGTTTAACTAAATAAAAAAATAAAAACTTTTAAAAATGGAAGTTCTAAAACAGTTGGGGCACGTGGCAGCAAGAGTGGTAGTAGCTTTCGACTCATAAACACCAGCTGCTGAACACATTGCATTTCCCAACAGATTTTTTCCTTGTTTTTCTTTCTCTGCCCAACTTGAATTTTTCTTAGAGTTTTATGGACAGATAACCTGTGTGTGTAGCATGCCACTTCTAATGAATGTTTTTTTTTCTGTTTTGAAAATAATTTAAGAAACCAGTCTAGTTGCTTTGTAAACTTCTTTTATTGATGATATTTTCCAGGCCTGTTTGCTGTCAGTTGCCATGAGGATTCAAACAGACTGTGCGCCTTGTTCAACCAAGGACAGATCTACGCAATGTACATACCCAATGAAGATTTATCAAGCGGTGTTTTATCGATATGGGGCTACTTTTC
Organism: Henia vesuviana; assembly: GCA_034696185.1. NCBI lineage: Eukaryota > Metazoa > Arthropoda > Chilopoda > Geophilomorpha > Dignathodontidae > Henia > Henia vesuviana. Next base: position 6,532 of record JAQFZU010000548.1, on the reverse strand, counting down.
GTTCAGCCACAGCGAGCAATCGGTGTTTCCGCATCCGTCACTAGAAAAAGAAAAGACTCAATCCAATTGAACCAATGGCGTTTCTCTTAATGGTTAAGCAATAAAAGAAGTCTATTGAGTGCACAACAGATTTTCCATCAACTTGTTTCTCTTGGAATTTTTTTTTAAACTTCAAGCTCATTTGAGTGTATATAAATAATGGTTTTTGAAGTTTTTTTTTTTAAAGAGATCATCACCAATTATGTGAAATTGTGAATAGAATAAAAGTATAATATTGTTTTTATTGCTGTTTTAAAATGACGGTGAAGTGTACACTTTGTGACATTCATCAATTTTCGTAAATTAGAAATAAATTCCCAAGGGAAAGTCGATTTAAAGCAAAATTTGCATATTAATTATCAAGCAACCTGTCATTTATTATTAATTAAGACGATGATGTATTACCTTGAGTAAAAAATTAGATTGAATTGACTTTAAAAGAAATTAACAATCAAGTGAAAATTTAATTTTTATGTAAATTTTAAAAATTTTATATAATTTCATAAAATAAAATATTTTTAAAATATTTCAAAATTTTATCTTACTTTATATTTAACGAAAATTTCTTATTCTTGACTTAGTTCAATAACAATAAAAGAAAGATTTTTCTGATTAAAGATTGTCTCCATGGAATTTTCTATTTGATTTTACAGAAATAAAAACATAGGAGTTTCTAAATACGTTCCGCGATCAATAAATTGACACAAGCACTGCATCGTTGCCCTATCATTATCCTCATGTTAAATTTATACCGGTTAAACAATGGTCAAAACATGCATTAATTACAATTATTACAACTGTTGAGTGCAATTAGTCAACTCGCTTTACAACTGTTTGTGACTAGAGAAAATTGACAAGAGCGGTTTAATTAAGATTTCATTAGATTAACCTAACCTCTCGTTCGCTTTTCGCTCATTGAATTTTTCTCTTTAACTTGTCGCAACTTGGCGTCTGTTGGCGTCAGCAAGTTCCGACGCTCCATTTATGGGAGGGTCAAATTGAGGGAATGAGTGAATGCCCCTGGTATTGAAACTATTGTTCACTCTAATAAACATTAACGACAATACGCAGCAATTAGGACAAATGAAAGCCTTTCCATGTGTCTTGCCTCTGTCTGCTATTTCTCTCAATCAACTCAACTCGGAAGGAAAATTAGGTTCGGGATTTTTATTTTGGACGAACGTGCAGTGTAACTCACGAAATGGACCATCTATCGAATGAATGAAAGTGTATAAAGGAGATTGCTGCTGTAGTACTGTTGGCAAAGATTGGCTACTGACATTTCTGAGCCGTGTAGCCGATTTTGAGCCGGAAAGCGACAGCCGTGATTTATTTAAGCACCTCAATACCCGTAATGCATCGCAGCAAGGGTAAAATCTTACAACTGCCACACATTTTTCCGTTTTCGACCTGCGAAGCGAATGAGACTATCTATGTAATCCGCCCTCTTTTCTCTGATTAAATGACGAAGAAAACACGAACTGATGAAAAGAGATTTGTTTATGCAATGAAATTTCCTTGTTTTTTCTAGTCGCTGCTTGTTCTACGGGATTAATTTGTAAATCGGCGAACATCAGATCGATATTTCACACATCAGCTGTTAAAACCTCCGAATGCTTTGTTAAACTTTCTTAAAATAACAAAACCCTTTTTACACTTAACTTTTCTTTGTATTTTTTTTTCTTATTGAGTCCACTGTTGACGTATTGGAACCACTTGAAAGACCATCACATCGGCCAGTAAGCTCTTTTCACGAGAAAATACTTCTCTCAAATAATAAAAACTAGGCACGAGCGCTTCATGGCTCAACGTTCCCACACGAATCGTCTGGTTGATCGTAAAACTGACAAGCGGAGAGTGTGAGAAATATTCTTTCTCAGCTGGAAAAACTTAAGAAAAAAGGGAAAAACGTCGACAACCTCATGCGCTTTCACAGCTGCCGACAGATCCGTTGACAAGTAGCGACTTGGGCATCTCTTCCTTTCAAATTGCAATCTTATTTCCGTGTAGTTACCTTTTCGGGTTTTTTCTCAATATTAATTAACTGATTCTGGCTTTTGATACACGCGCTTCTTCTTTCATCTTTCGTCTTTAACATCGTATATAAGCGTTGTAACTTAATTCTATTATCCATTCAATCTTTGTATATGGCGTGCAAATTTAATGAAATCTCAATCTTCCGCGTCCTGAAATTGCAAGTGATAAACTGCAACTGCACAAGTGATTTTTATGAGGATCGTCAAAGCGATCATTTACAATTATTGACGTCGTATACACGAATGTCGGCAGTAAAGTGGTCGCAATATATGTGGCTATCAATGATGATGGCATTTGCATTTGATTCCGTGTGACATTTGAATTTTAATATGTCAATCTAAATGTATGTAAATGATATACTGCTATGATTTAATTATATATTTTAAACCTTAACCATTATGTCAATGCGCTATTCGCAATGAAAAATTATATAGTCTTACACATAATCTTCCACCAAGGAAATTGCAAAGGTGTAAAGTTAAAACTTCAACTTTACCAATGTGTCCCCAAATGCCTCTTAGTCCGTTTATGGGCACAACATAAATTTTTGCCTATATATTTCAGCAATAAACTTAATGGAATAGGAATTTTAAAAAACAGTTTTATTTATCTATTAACCTGATTTTTTTTCTTTTTAACTTGAAATCAAAGAATTTCGCAGATTAATCATTTAATAATTTTTTTATACAAATAATTTGAGTTTTGTTATTTGTAATTTTATTTTTTATTTTTAATTACTTATGAATCAAAGTTATAAATGTCGTTCAATGTCGAAGAAGTAACTTTTTCGTCAATAAATCTTGGTTTTTCTCTGTTTTCTCTATATACTGGCAGTATTTTTTTTTTTTTACAGCAGCTTCATAAATCAAAGATGCGAACACTCAAATCCCACATTTTATCTCCCAAACCTGTTGTCAAAAGATGCCAACAGATACAGACTGAACCGCATCAACTAAACGTGTCGATTTTTTCTTTTCATTTTATATCTAGCACTGTTAAAAATAAGATAAAATAAAAAAGTGCAAAGAAAAAAACGAAAAAAAAGTCTTTGTTATGCAGCATGTGATGGACGATATGGATGATGTCGAAGAAAACATTCCAAAAAACCTTTTTCTATATATACAATCAAACATGAACAAAAAAAGAAATAAGAATATCATTCTCACTTTCATATATCTTTTGAATAAAATAAAAATCAAAAGATATTGACATAAATCTGCTTGAAAACATCTCTCGCTTTATTTACTTTTTAAAATATTGTAAAACATGAGAAGGTCAATAAGTTAAACCATTAAATTTGTCCAGTCTAGAGGATTAATTACAAAAATTATAAAAATATTCAGTACCTCTTTGGATTGTTAAAGCATTAAAATATAATTAATTATGTTGGTAATAAATTTAGTCGTAAAGAGTTTTTTTTTTCTTTCGCATTTGGTCACTCGATGTTAAACTAAGAAGGCAATGACTCGTGCATGATTAAATTGCAGCTTGGGATCTAGGTTAGAGACATTTCATCATTAGCAAAATTTAATTATGAACATATTTTTATTTTTATTTCACGCAACAAAAGTCTCTTTCTTTTTTATTTAGTCGTTTGTCAACAAACTTAGCGGAGGATTAATTCGAATTTAGAGTGACAAGTTGAATATCCAAGTTTAACGCTGTCCCCTATTTGAGCATCGAACCAATTTTCTCTTTTATCACCAATATTCGCCTCGCATATGACTCAGTGATATGGAATTCATTCTTGCCCTAAACGAGGATTTTTACTGAGGGATTCCAAGGATTTTTACGCGTTGTCCACCGCCATCCTTTTTCTCATCTCTCTCATCTCTCTTGTGTCTTGCTCTCGTTAGCTTTTTTTAAGATATAGCGTTTTGTTATTTACGCATCACTCACTTCTACGAAACTTGGTGCTCGAGGAAGCAATTTTATGGTCGTACTGAGGGCCAAGCTAAATGGGAGCTCACTTGGTTTTTCCTTATTCTTTCTCCATTAAATGCACTGATCTCGGATATCATCTCTTTTCGTGCGTAATGGGAGGCTGTTTCTTTACTCTTCCGGACAGGGAAGAAAGAAAAATGGGAGGAAAAAGGAAAATGTAATTACTTTTTCTTTCCACTTTTCACTACCACTCGTCACCTTATGAAAATACGAGTCTGTCTGCTTTTGACCTCAAACCGCTGCAGATGAATGCGTGCGCAGACGGCGCCACTATGTTGTCGTGTTGTCAATTTAAAATGAATGCGCATTGCATTGTATTTTTAGTTCCACCCACTTCGTTTATTTCTTATTCATAATATATTTTGAGTTACCTTTAAGTTTTTTTTTTTATTTTTTATTTGTTTCTTTCAAAAATTCTTCTACTGTAAAGCTAAAAAGTAATTCATTCTAAACACGTGGCAAATTTCATTCATTTGTGCGTGAGTTCTTTTTCTTGCATAGCAATTTGCAATGGGAAGAAAATGTAGAGGAATGTAGACAACACCAGCAACAACAACAACATTGCCTCATTTCTCACACTGAATGGCTGTTTGAGTGTTGTTCATCACTTCCTTTGTACTAATCATTTCGTCATAACTCTTTTTAAATAACGTCAAGCGACGTAGATGTGCAATAGTCTCTCGGCACAGTTAAGAAAACATTGACGCGTTTTATGCTTAAATTACCAGCGCTAAAATTTTTTTTTTCGAGATCTCGATTTTAATCGTTTACTACGCCTTCAAAAAAACAAGTTAACAAAATATTGCGACACAATCTCTTGTGCGAATATTAGAAATAACCAAAACCAAATTTTGAATAAAAATATATATATCTAAATAATTAAAAAATTAGAAATAACATCAATGATAAATAAAGTTTTTTTTAAAAACAAATTACAAAAGAATCAGACAAAACTAATAACTTTGAGCATCTTCTTCGAACGGTTTACATCATTTGAAAAATACCATTAAGAAATTTCTAAACTTAATTAAGCAGAAAGAAGAAATACATCAAATTAATCTAATTCGGTGAACTCGTATAAGAAATAAATAAGAAGTTACAAGAGCTGCTTTTTCGAGTTGCGGGAAGAAGCTCAACTCATCCACGAAAATTACTTTTTTTTTTTCTTTTTTATTTTCAAGAAGGATTTACCCGTAAACAAAGGCGAAATTCTTGTAACATTGAACCGACAACCGCAGGAGACCTGCAGCGAATAAGGTATGTTATTTTTTTGTTAAAAAACAAAATTCGTAAATTCTACTCTTGAAGTTAACTTCACTAGAAAACTGAAAAACAGCAAGATTCAGCAAAGTAGTAATTTTATAGTGTTGACAGTTAGGAAATGGTTTTTCAGTAAAGAAAATGAAAAAAAATAATGGAAAAATTAATAATTTAACCAGTGTTTCAATTTTGCAGTAATTTTGTTTCGTATATTATAAACAACTGAAGGCAAAAACTCGAGAATAAAAAATAAACTATTAAACAGAAAAAATTAAGTCATTGCAAATAGCTTTAAAACAACATAAGTATTAAATATTAAAAGTAAACTTAAAAACCGAAAAAAAAGAAAAAGTAATACCATGATTTGTCAAATAGGATAATCCTGCAGACATTATCGAGTTACCAAATACGTCCTTCTACTTTTAAAGTTGTAGTTTTAGTCTGGAAATGGCTAGTGTGCTTTTGTCACAATCTAAGGCACTTTAAGCGATATTTGATTTTTGTGATAACTTTTTTACTTCAACTTTAGTGTAATATATAGCTTTTTTACACATAACGCAAGAAAGAAACGAGAAATTTAATAAAAATAAGTTTAAACTAATAATAAAAAAATTACTGAAAAAATTGTCATATTTCAGCAAAATATTTTTATACTTTTTTCCATTAAACAAATGATGACAGACTTGTGTTTTCTGAAGTCGAGATTTCCCATATGAATTAAACCATAATTTAATGCAAGATGACAGTTAGAATTAAAATTCTTCTTTTCTGTTTATAATATTCATGCCTTTTCATTTAAAATCTTAAAAAGAATTAATAATACAATTTTTACTTTTTAAACCACATTAAGCTGATTTTGCAACTCTTGGGGATTTTGATGAGTTCACTCACTCATTTTTAATATAAGTTAATATTAGTTGTTTTTAAACCATTCTGTTTGAAATATTTCAAATGTAAATATAAATATCCGATCGATATATCACTATCAAATTTATGAATAGATAAATTTTTAATATTTATTCACCGAACAAGCAGAGGCTGGTCGAGTTTGAGAAACATTGGAAACACTGCACGATCATCACATTAATAAATGAAACGATTGAGGTTTAAATTTATTTGTTCTGGTAAAAGACTGATTCAACAACGTAACCTGCAGTTTAATGTTTTTGACCCAAACAATTCTTCTGAATATGTTTTTTTTTTAATATTTAAAGACAAAATAAAACGTACCTAAAATGATTCTTAAACTGTA
>JAQFZU010000547.1:0-23469 GCA_034696185.1 Henia vesuviana | reverse complement strand
GCTTGGCAGGACCACTTTAAGCGAGTTTTAAAGACACCCGGTTAACATGGAGGCTTAAAATTTTATAGTGATAAATTGCAGGTGTATTTATGTTTACTTGTCATCTTTTACACCGCCAAATATACTTCAACTATTTTTAAAGCCTCTCTGAAATAATCAGTCGAGTGAAATCCTCTCTAAAGATAGAAAATGCAATTTTTCCAGTAGAAGAAACTTGTATTAAGTTAGGAAATATAATTTTCTTTTATTTTTCGAAAAAAGAAACTCGTATCTAATGCAGCACAAACGTTAATAACAATAGTTATCAGTTAAAAATATCAGTAATTTATATCTATTTTACATTTCGGTGGAGGAACGATGAATGTTATCCTCGCTTAAAAGCGAAACTCATTCACCGAATTGTAAATTTGGGGCGCATGCTCTGTCCAAGTTGGGTGTGAATAGTTAATGAATCATCCTTTGGGAATTAATAAATATTTACTGTCGACATTTGCTGGGTTAATGCTACTTTATTTGCACTCGATCTATTACTAAATCCAAGGTATGTAATTACGATGAAACGACTTAAACTCGCATAAATTCCATCTTTACATTACTAATTCAACTTTATTTACATTTTTCTAACAATTTTCTAATAACATGAAACCTTTTTTCAATTTAATTTATTACCTGTAATGATGAGACGTCCTGGGGAACTTTGGCGTACGTCTCCCGTGAGTCTGTGCACGGTCTTGCATCGATAGTTCTTGAGGGAATCTTGTGTGCCCGCATCCCGAATGTACATTTCCCCCGTTGAGGAAATGGTGATACGACCTGAGAGAAAATTGAAATTGAAGAAAAAGTAAAGAGGAGTGGAGATTAAGTGAATTTTTTTTTTTTTAAAGATAAAATTAACTTTTTATACTAAATTATAGGGAAAATTTAGATCTTTGGTTCGCAATGAGTTATGTCGTGCAATTAAGGGATGTGGAGTTGAGAAAATGTTGGTCTTAATTGCCGATGCATGGAGTCGTGCATTTCCTTTATTGCTTTTCGATTTTTTTTTTGTTTTTTTTTATGTGGAAGGGAAAGGCGTTTGATTGTGTAACGCAACGGGTTGTAATTAACTAAGTGAAAGAAGTTATTTATGGTAATGTAAATGACTTTTCCACGATTTGGAGCCTTTTCAAATAGCATTTCCGGTTTGCTTAGCACTTTATTATTGTTTAAGTGAGAAAATATTTTGTTTTTGGAAATTGTTTTGTGCTTTAAAAAGTGGGAAATGCTTTTTTGACCCGCTCCAATTTGGGAGAATTTAGTATTCTTGCATTTAAAGAGGAGTTGATGTGGTCTAAAGTGGCACTCTCAATTTGTTGAAAGCGCTAAAAATTTCTGAGCAACGACTACTGCACTTGTGGTTAGTGCTACTACGTTAGTAGGCGTCTAAATAAACAGGAAGTGCTGCTTTAAAGCTCGGAGCAAACGCCTGTATTATTAAACAGGTTCGGCTTTTCCTTAATACACTTTCATCACATCCACTCGCGATTTGGAGGGCACAAAAATGCTACTTCCGGTTTAGTTAAGAACACGAAAATTTCGGATCATCAATTGATCGACTCGTAGTTGATGTCGATAAATAATTTTTTGTTTTAACTAAACCGGAAATGGCATTTAGCAGCCCTCCAAATGGCATCTCGGCACGGCACAAATGCCAAGATTGATTTCAATGCATAAGACGACATGTTACTCCGCGTCGGTAGCTACTATTATCGTTGGAATTCTGAGAAGTTTGGCTCGCAAGATGAATAGGTTGATAGCAAGACAGGGGGAAAAGGGAATAAATGACGTTTGGTTTGAATAGAAAGATTGATTTGGAATTGGGTTTGTTCGGAGTGACAGCAGAGACATTTTACTCGCGAGAGGGCGGACTCACCTGTTGAGGAATGGGTTATGATGGCGTCATCTCTCATCCATGCAGCTACGAGGACGTGGTCTCGAACGAAACTAGGCACGTGACATTTTAAAACTGCTATATTGCCTTTGATAACGAATTCGTCGTAGACTTGCACTTCGTAGAACTGTTTGACCACTGTAAAATGAAAGGAGAATTTATTGAATTAATTCGCAATTATCTATTGACCAATGGTTCGTATTAATTTTTGAATATTAAAGAATGGTGAAGAAAAATTGATTGAAAAATGGTGTTAAGTGTCCTTAGGGGTTGAAAGTTTGATTCGAAATTAAATTTACATATGGAAATCAATAGTGATTGCTTAACAAACTGGTGGTCAAATGAATTTTCGTTAATTTGGAGGCGGATTCGGTTCAATTGTATTTAATGAAATGTAAATTAATGAGAAAATCTGACCTTTACATTCCATTGCACTTATTACAGCATTTTCGATTTTCAAATCGAACTGCAATTAATTTCAATTGTTATTTGCTTTTCTAAGTATTTTTCAAGTGCTTTAAGACTTCACATTTTCGATATGTTAATCAAACACAATTCAAATGGGAAATATTTTTCTTTGTGATTTAATCAGCCAATTTCGAGGGCTCTTTAAACCAACTTCCGGTTGGATTATGATTTAAATGTTTTAAGGGTTCAAAGTAGGTGTTTGGTTCTCCGTGATGTTAAAATTTCAGATCCATAGCTTAACCGGAAGTGTTGTTCAAAGAGCCCCGAAAAGCATTTTTCATTTGATTTTTTATTCGTCTCGAGACAAAAGCAGAATTCGATTGTCTGATGTGGTTCGTTAGGAGATCAAACGGGTCGAAGGGACATTGTTGCTTGCTGCGATGATGGAGCAGTATAACTCCATTGGCTTGTAGGCCTGTTCACGGTTCACGGGACTTGGGCTGCCAGTGAGAGATGGCTGCCTTTGCACGGCTGGTTACTGGTAGATAAGGGAAAAGTGCTTGACCCACACACTCACTTCTCTTAACTCGACTTTATAAGGAAAAAAAAGTTCTCTACCAACACCTTGCTTATTGAATTTTGATATTATTCTTTGAAAATCTTTTATTCTTATTGTATTTTTCATTGTTTTATTATTCTCTTTAAATTTTTGCTTTTGTAATTGATTTTTGATGGAGTGGGTAATTTTATGGTGCAAATTGTAATAAAACATTTAAAATTGATACGATATGCTGTTAGGGGGTCTTTGAATGGGAGTGAGGAAATGGATTAAATCTATATTTTATTATTGTTCATTTCTTTTGATGGAATTGCAATGAAAAAAGCTTTAAATTGAGTGGAAAAATTTTCCATTTATTTTTTTTTTTTAATTTTGATAAATTGTATTGGATTTGGTTGGTGTTTGTTAAACATTTATTTGTGACTGAATTTTCACACTGCTTTTATGGCCAAAGTTTGCCAAAAACCCTTTTTATGACAAACGGACCAGACGCCCGTAAAATGTGTGACAGCAAATCTTTTTATGGACTTTGAACACATATTTCATCCACTTGCTAAATTTTCTTTACTATCACTGAATACAAATTTAATACGTGTTATTTCACTTAAAATTAAAAAATATTTTTTAATAACTCCATTTCATTGTCTTTATAATTGTAAACATAACCATAAACACGAGCCATTAATTTCAACCATTATCAAACCCCATCTATGAATACAAAACATCATTTTATTAGTTTTAATAAACTTGAGAAAAAGAAAAGTTTAATATTTTACAGTATGAAAAAAAAAATCTCATATTTTACATTTGTAAATAGAAAAGGCAATAATTTATTTCTTTGCTATTACCCAGCACATCATACATGCAAAACTGGTTTATCAGGTAATAAAGTTCCTTCATAGAAATACTCCATCAACTACATGACAAGCAACCGAGTGTCAAGTTTGTGAGATAAGAATAGGTCTTTTGTTAACAAAAGAAATAGTGTAAAATAGATGCAAAAAAACACTTTTTATTTTAATATCTCGAGGCCCTGGGCCTTGAAACTTGGAAGGGAATCAGTTACTAGACGGTTCGATTAGTCTTTTGCCTTTCCCACACATCCGACAATCGATTTACACGTCAGAGTCGCTACGGACATCAATGGAGTTCCTGTGACTCGGGCAATATTCAATGATTTGTATATTTATTAAATTAAATATGATTAGAATATATAATTATCAGTCGGTTCTGAGTTGTCGTATCATTAATTTTCAATCGGTAATTTAATACATTCGAGTGATTTATGATCGCTCCATTTATCATCTTGTTTTGACTATTTGGTGCATCTTTCACCTGATGATGGATCACCTGTTGTGCGATTGGACTTGATAATTTAGACGTCTTTGGAAGTATCCGACGAGATATTCCATTTATATAATTGCTTTTGCTTAGTCTGATTTTTAATGAGATTTTATTGGATTTTTATACCGAACCATGAAGTTGGTGACATTCAAACGGAAGTGCAAATATTTATTTGCCGAATAGAATTTTTGAAGTTAATTTTAAATGTAAACAAGTTTCTCGTATTACGTGAATGCACACGAAACGGATTAAACCGGCTTGTTTTGTCACTTATTTGTTTACCAAACTCTTCGTAATGTTTGAACTGACAGCGAGTTTCTAATGGCAACTATAGTCGACGACTAATTGAATTGTTTATGGCGTGTCTAATCAAACTTGCAAAGCGCTCACAACGATTGAAGATTAGTCAATGGAGATGATGTCCCTTGATTTGCCAGCAGGAAACTGGTGTCACCTACTACCTATAACTGGGGTCAGTGAGATTAGAGAACCTTTTATTACCTGCCAAGATGGGAGTTGTAAGTGTTATCTAATTTGTAATCGTTGAAATTAAATTGCGAATATTTCAAATGTCAACGTTTTAATTATAATGCATTTTCGAGCAGGCTTAAAAGGCATTTTGTGTAATGCTGAAGAGTTGGTATTGTAGAGGCATAAACTAGACGAGGTATAGTTGATGCTTTTAAATTTTTAGCTCATTCCAGTAGGTTGGAGAATTGTTTTGGAGCGCTCAAAATGGCCACATGAAATGGTCTGCGGAAAATTCGAATAAAATCGTTATTTAGAGCCGGAAATTACGGCACTTCCGGTCGAGTTAGGGATTTGAGCTTTCGGGAGCATTAACTACGAGGCTAGCGATTGGTGTTTTTTTAATTTTTTGGTTTCAACTCTAACCGGAAGTTGTCTTTTAGACCGCTCCAAACTGCGAGAATTGATCACTTTAGCAGTTTACATAGTTTTTACCATTTTGCAACTCAATCAGAAATGCGATTTGAAAAGCGTCGAAATTGGATTTGTTTTTGTAGTAATCTAAAATTATGCTCATTAGAATGCATGTAAATGCCCCCGTTTAACCAAATTGATTAAATTTCTCTTTTTTGTGCGTGTTCAACAAAGGGAATGAAATTCGTTGAAGAGAGAAGACGATAATAAAGTACAAGTTAATTATTTATGCTTTTTGTGATATTTTCCAATTTCTTTTGTGTTTGTGAATCTGTTTTCGAGGTAATTAAAACGAATAAGACAAGATTATCTCTCCAAAACTTTTTGTTCTTCTCGTTCGGCAATAAATCTCCGGGTAAAACTGGGGTCATTAGCGAACCCAGGGTCTGGTGCAAAAAATACTTTTTCTTGTGCGGTTGTGGTTTTGGTGTATAACAAATGATTTTTGTTGGTTTTTTTTGTGTTTAGCGATAATAAATGATGACGGTACATTTACTAGCAATTACTGGATTAGTTGTAAATGGGTTTCCATTTTCTGGGTGGTTTGGCTTGTTACGTGGCTAGTTTTGGATGTTTTGCTCTTATATTTGCTTGTAGAGTCTCTCGGGATCCATTGACACCAACAAGTGTGCAGTGGGTAATGGCCACTGATGGTTGGGCTTGTCTAATTGGGTTTTTTGGTCTCACTGCGTTTCAGTGTTTTAATTCGGATTGTACCAATAGAAAATAGAAAAAAAATAATATGGGAACAGAAAAGGTTAATTGGGAGTTGCTAAGTGATGTAATGCGATTAATAAGTTAAAAAGCTGGTGTGGTTTAATTTTATGTTTTTATAATTTGTTTAAGATGATTTATTAATGAGTTGAAAATTTTAAATTTTTTTTAAACAATTTACAGCTTTAATAACATGAAATAAAAAGTTTATATTTTAATTCAAGTTGAATTAAATGAAGAAAATATACTTGCAATTCTCTTTAAGAACGTTATCAGACTTTTACAGAATTTGTCCATTTTTCGTTATCCCTTAATTTACTGGACAAGTTGAATCGTTATCAGCAAACTCGACCAACGCCATTTCTCCTAATTGCTACTTGGCAATCTTTACTTATTGAATTAAGTTATGGGACTTAACATTAACGATTTTATGATAACAATATTAGTTCTAAGAACCATTTATATTTAATGCAACACTGTTGCACATTCTTTTTCTTTCGGTTTCAAACATCAGTCGTGAATCCTCACTCGTATCTCAAAGAAAATCCTTCGGGGAAAGGGAATGGATGGATGAATGGAAAGGAAAAAAATTACTTCTATTGGGTTCTTTACCCCTGAGGAGTTTGGAATTGTATGAAACAATAAGAAACTGGTAGTAATAGTTGGAGATGGTGGAAAAAGAGAAAGAAGTTTTAGGCTATGAAGACCTGAGATTTGCAGAAATCCTCTTGTAATTGCGGGATTTTTTTTTCTTTTGTTTTATACACTGGTTCGAGGGAATTCGAGATGTGATAATTAACGTGTTTTTATTTATTTATGCAAATTGTAATTAGGAATTTTGATTGGTGGAAAAAATTGAGAATATTTTTATTAGTGCGAGCTTGACTTTTTAAGTGCTTTTAAATGTGCTAATTTTTGAGATTGTTTCGTCACTCTGGGTGACCAAGTGCGATGTAAATGTGCTCATTAAACTGTGCATTGTGGGAACATTGGCTTTGCTCTTTTAACCCTATTTCGGTCGGGCTGATGTAATGGAACTCATCTCGCCCAGTTCCATTTCGATTACATTTTTCACTCGCGGCCTCCGAGTAATAAAAGTATGGATTCGGCTTTTGCTGGGTTTCTTAGGCTTAATTTTCTAACTTTTCTAAAAGACTAGGAAAAACATAAATGACATTATCGATAAAAATTATTGTCACCGAACTCGGTGTGGCCCGTGAACTTTGAACGCACCCTTCAACACTGCGGTTATTGGCGCGTCGGGTTATCACAAATGTCAGCCTTTTCTCGGCCACTGGTCTTTTCCTCTCATCCTGACCTCGAGTTTAAAATTTCCCGGGTCTACTTTTCATTCCCAGGGGACTTGTTTTAAAAAAGTGAATTTTACGCTTGGTTTGTGGTGTTGTTAACGAACGACGTGATTCGCCTACGATTGGCTTAAACAGTGCAGGATGTGATGGAGACAGTTTTTGGGGGTATCTAAAGGGCACCTTCGGTTGGGCTAAAAAACTGAAATTATCAGCAATTTTTCTACTCGAGTTGAATAAATAAAGGCATTTGAAATTTAGCTTTTAAAATATAGACTTTATTCAATAGCCATTGTTTCCACAATATTCCAGTTTGAGGAACTCAAAATTGCACTGTTTACAAGCTCTGAGAGTTCCTTTGAAATGAAATTTAATTTTTTCCTTATGCCTATAGCGTGTTTTAAGGGACCTGTCAAAAATGATGGTTTTAATGTATATTATTTAATTTGTAGACGCACGTGGGTACGTAATTTGCAATTTGTGTTAGCACGAGCAGCTGCTCACTTAATTTTTTTTTTTTTCTAATTTTTATTAATTTATAAAAAAAAATTTCCACAGGAAAACACATTTATATAACGTTTATATTACTTTTTTTTTAATATTAAAATTTAAAGCGTGTTGGATTTAATGAGCTTGAAGATGTCTTTAACATTTAATTTTTTAATAAATTTTTAAATATTTTTTTAAGAAGAAAATTTAAAATATTTTTGGCAGCTTTTTAAAATTCTACGTGTACGTGTTCAAGATATCGTGTGAATATTTAATACAATCGTTCGTGTAACCTGTAATTTTGATGGTGAGTTAGTACTATCAGCTAAAGCCATGCATAAATCAAAATGTGGCTTCGTTCGATACGTGAACCAGCTTTGTTTAAGATTCATTAATTATGTATTCAACTAGTAGAAACAGGATTTTTTGTAAGTTGGTGCTATTAGTGTTTGTGTGTCGAAGTATTGATTCTTTTTTTCTAGTTACATTTAAGAACGTATTATGTGCCACGGATTGACACGTGTAAGATGATATTGGGAAAGCGACAAAGAAAGTAAATTTAATATAAAAAATTGATATTGTTCGATCAGGGGGTGCGGGAGGTTTTATAACGATTGAAATATAAATTTTATTTTTAACTTTTGAGTTGAATATTTAGTTATTTAACTAAAAATCGATTTGAGGTGGCGGTTTTGATTTATTTATGGGTATAAAGATGTATGATTATTAAGTACTACTAAAGTAGTTGGGGTCCACGAAATTTTGAGTATTTTTTGACCACATCGGATGGTTGCGCACAGTTGATCTGAAAGTCAACTATTGCTTTGATAATATTAGCTTAATAAATGTGGAAAGTTGGATTTTTATGCTCTCGAAATTAATGAAATGGCAATGTAAACAATAGAAGGACGATTAAATGGTGTAATCGAATCGCGTGTCAGCAAACTTCAATAAAGTTACTGCACGATTGATTACAGTATAGTTATTATTGATTCACGTGCACGATGTTTTTTATGGGTGTAATGTAAATAAGAAATTAATTTCAACCGACATAAAAATAGGAAAATAATAAAAAATTTGATTAAATTAATTTTACAAATGCATTTGAATGTAAACATCTGAAAAACTGAAAAAACTGAAAAAAGGAAAATATTTTACCTCCTCTGACTTTGACGTCTCTGCTGACTATCGTGCCGAGGTCATTGGTCGCAGCACACTTATATACGACCGCGTGTATGTCTTGTCGATAGTCCTCAGCACGGAACGGTCGGAAGACTAGAGTGCCATTTTCTAACACTTTTACTAGACTAGGAATTTCAGCCACTGGCGTTCCGTCAGCTCTCACCCATTGAACCGTCGGTTGCGGGTTACCGTGCACCGTGCATTCTATTCGTGCACCTGTCATGTTTGAAAAGTCCACTTGGTTTGGTGGCTCGTAAATGAAAACGGGGCCTTTGGTCTCGAGTGAAAGTGAATCTATAAAGAAAAAAATTGAAGAAAAATTAGTAAACAAATGAAATTAATTATTCCCAATTGGAAAACATTTGAAATTCAAAACCCATTATTTATATCCAACACTTTGCGGTTTACTAAATATTGAGCCATTAATAACGATATTCTCATTGATTTACGTTGTGCCACTCGAATAAATATGATTTATCTCAAATGTCTACATTTAATGCCAGGTTTTGTTTCTCCCTAATAAAGTGGTAATTTTTAAATGGTAACCGCTTTTTCTTTTAGTTTGTGGGTTCGTATCACGCGATAGATGCATTATTGAATGTACTATATGAACTCGTATTTTTATTTATTTATTTTTTTCTCTTATTAGTATTTCGGCCTTGGAGCCATGCTTAATTAGGATATGGATTAAAACCCGTATTACGCATGTTTGATGTACGTGTAGGCAAAATTTGCTTACTAAAGTAATGCTCGTGTTGTTTGCTTGCATTGCTAATTAAAAAGTGAATTAGTGCCCTCATTTTAGTTCAAATTGGATTGAAATTTGTTGAAATGAAGATTTTTTTTTTGTTTTTATTTTTTGCTCGAAAATAATTTTGGAAGGGAAAAAATAAAATATATGAGTTGAGATTGTGAAATTCACTTGACACTGCAGGAGTTGATTTCCTACGAGGATTTTCAATGGTTGATGGTCAATATTAAGAGAAATTTTTTTATGTATTCAATGCACGAGAAATGGAAAGCGGTAGGTAGAATGTAAAATGTAATATAGTTTTGCATGCAATATCTACTTTATACATAAGACTGTTTTTTGATGACGGTTGAATGGAATGAAATGAATATATTTTCAGTTGCAATTATGATTTTTCGCCGAGGTGAAGTCAAAATGCAATGGAATAAATAAATAATGTAATCAATGATTTCCTTTTATTGTGCGTCGAGTGCTGATTTCGAGCGGTCGACAATTGCATTTAGGGATTAGTGTGGGATCTGGAAATTTCTAGATAATAACAACAAGTCTGGTAGTTGGTGTTTTTAACTTTAAAATATTTCTAATCTAACCGGAAGTTCTATTTTTAACCTCTCAAACTCGAGTTTCCGTGCGGAAGAGATATTACGAGGGGAAGCCAACTCATTGGAATCACCCTTCAATTTAGCAGGGTTATAATGTCACTTCCGGTTGATATTAACACTAGAAATGTTGAGAGTATTTACTAAGTGCATAATTCTTTGTGCTCTTAAAATTTCGGATTTATAACGTAACCGGAAGGGGTATTTTTAATAACGCAAAATTGATTTCACTTAGCAATTAAACAATTGTCGAAAATTTAATTAATCTGATTAAACTTTAATCTTTTATTTTTTAAAATTAATAAATCTTTCAGAAATAAGTGAAAAACATTATTCTCGCACCCGTGTTTGCACGCAATTCCATAATCGATTTGAAAAAGGAAATAAAACTTCTTATATAAGCTTTAAATCAAACGACACATTCACACAAGAATTCAATCATCTCGACACATAATTCAAAAAAAAAGGAAAAATTCAACATCACATAAATTAAAACAGTGTAAATGCACGGAAACTGATTAATAGCTCATGTCTAATCAAAGCAAATTTTTTTTTAGGTTAAAAAAAAAACTGTTAAAAATTAATTGAAAACGAAAGCAAAAAATTTGAAAATTCAAATTAAAACCACCCTTTAATAGTACATAAAAAATTTAAGTTTGCAGTTGTAGCTGCTAGAAAACGACATTGCTTTACCAGTTCATCAATTATTCCATTAAAAAAGATGATAACTTATTCAAAACTCACCTCAAACCAAATTCATTCTAAACGAAATTACTTATAAATAAAATCGTCAATAATAATAAATAGAAATAATTTTTTTAAATAAATTGAAATTCTGTGGTTATATCAATTATATGGGAAATACTAAAGAAATGCACAAATGACTTCCTTATTATTACGAGCGTGTGTTCAAATCCATTAGAGAGAGAAGTTTCGCTCTCTTTCTAACCCCCAAGCCTCACTCGCAGTGCACAAAGTCCTCAGATCCAATTCCATGTCTTCATTGCATCAGTAATGACTCCCAAACTTAGAGTCTTTCCCAGAAGTCTCTGTGCGTAGAGAGAGAGAGACTCAATTTTTATTATTATTCATCAGAACTTGAGTTTGTATTACATTCTAAAAAATGATAGTATAATCTTTCCAAGTTGGAAAATTGAAGAAATTCGAGTACTGTGTATGAGATGGAACTTTCGAGTAATTTGTTTTCGTAGAAAAATAATTTTGAAAATTGACTTAATAGATTTAATTGCAATTTTTTGTTTAGTTTTGTTTTCGGTGGTATTTATAACATACCAAATACGATACTGTAGTTATGGAAACTTGTACATTGGCGTTGTTCCAATTGAAGTTTTAGTCAATAACCTTCATTGATATATCAACTGAAAATGACATGGCATTTCATTTTGTGCGCACACAATTATCCGTAATCTTTGTTTACTGTTCCCAAAGAATCTCAGTTGTTAGTTGATCGGTAAGAACTAATTCCGAGTGGTCGGTGGCACTGATTGATAACACCCGGGCAACGGCAATTGCCAAGAGAACGTTTGGTGGGCGGTGGGCTTTGATTAGATGTGTGCACGATCGCCAATTCCCAGCTATCATCATTATCGTCGTCGTGATCTCCAATTCCCTCAACAACAAACTCGACAAACATTGTTTGTACTTTGAATGCGCTTGTCAATTAATGATATTTAAACAGATGGATTGCAGCTGCCCCATTTCGCGGCACGAAAACGCAATTTGGAGGGATCGAAAAAAGTTGTCGTGGTAAAGTTAGAGCTATGTCCTTACGAGATCACCAGTAACTACTGTTGTACTGCGAAATCATATTATTCCAAGTTGCTAAATTAACCGGAAGTGTCATTTAACTCCGCTCCGAATCACTCGATTGCTCGAAATGGTTTGCTTTCCCGTAGTGCTCGCGTGTCATTACAGTGATGCAATTTGGAACGAGTCAAAACGGCAGTTAAAATTTAATTAGAAATCTGAAATATTAAGAACACACTCAACTACACTTAAACCGAGTGTTCTGAAAATTTCAAACGTTTGACGTAACCAGAAGAGCCTTAAATATCCTTCAAACTTCAGTTTTATAAAATCGTTTAAACGTCTGATTATAATTTTGGGATTTTCACAAGAACAATTACTGTAAGTGGCACTCTCTTAAAGTTGAAAAAAAACCTTTTGACCCTTTCCTCCTTTACCCCTTAAAACAAATAATAAAAAATTCAATTTTTACTTAGAACTAAATTCAATTGGAAAGAAAACTCTTTTAAGAGTAGCATAAACTGTATTGAATCAATTCAAACATTTATCAGTCAGTAATAACGTCTACTTTGGATGAGTGGATCGAAACGAAAGTGGTGGTGGCCAGTCCGTTTTCTTATCGGTTTTTCCACTTTGGTTGCCCGCTCTTTCCTATTGATAAAAGTAGCCGAGCAGGACAGGGCTATCTATTTACCAACAGCCATTTGCTTCGACCTCCTTTGACCAAACTCGCCTCGCTTTTGATGGAGGAGGAAGTGGACTACCACGTGACGTATGGCCCGTTTGGTGTCGAGTGTTGAGAGAAACAAGAAACGTTTGTGCGATATCGAACGTGAGCGAGGCCTTTTCCATCCGGTCTTTTCCCTTTTAGCCCTTCAACAAAAGCCCGCTTGTTTGTCCACCGAGAATCGCCTACAACCGCACCCATTGTGACCTACAAACTTGCAATGCTTTTCTCCAAACTATACATTATTTAGTAGTAATTTACTCGATGTAAGCATAGATTCTCTTAATTTGTTCGAGCTTTGCTTTAATTATAACTTTTAAACACTTGTTATTACGAAGGGTTGCTTTAAACTAATTGAAAATGTATCAGGGGTTTAAAACTTTATAAGCAATTGATTTTAGTGAGAATTTTATTCGCTAAAAGCCTTACTCAGCTGTGCTTTGCACCGCTCGCTGTTTTCGCATTAATCGTGTCGGTTCTAATTTCACACGAAATCGAGGCGCAAACTTATTATGGTTTCCTTTAATATTGTTTTTTTGAACCGTGAAATCAATCTTAATTAATTAACTTAATCAGAAATTATTTTCTTTATTATGAGAGTATAATTTATCAATTAAGCAATTAATGCAGGAATTTAGAAAAAAATTAATATTTTTTAATTTTAATAATTTTATTGATTTGAAATTATCTGTGATTTAAGTCGAAATCCAAGAAATTTCTCTGCTTTAATGTCTCGTGTGTTCGTTTTTTTGTGATTCGATGATAAATTTGTGCGCATTTTTCTTTCTCTTTTTTTTTCTCGATCGATAATTCACTTTTTTTTAATCCCGTCGATAATGAAAGGAACAAGGATATGTTCATTTCAACACCGAGTGAAGTCGAATTAACGAGTATTTCATGCAGAGATGATTTCAGTTTTAATTGTATGAAAATTTTTCAATTATCAAATTCATTCGTCCACATTTTATTTTAAAAATCGATATTAAACTTCATTTTTTTTCTTTCATTTACCCTTTGCTTTCACCGATTAAAATTCATTTGTCTCATACTTTACTTAAATCCGTTTTGGAAATTTTTGATGAATTAATCCGATGACAATTTCATTATTAAAAATTAATGGGGTTTTAGAGAGAAAAAAATGTTTTAAATTGAAAATTCAATTTTGAATTGATTTAATATTTTTTTAAAAACATTTTTAAAATTTTTTTTTGCTTTTATTTAATGGCACGTTGTGATTTATAGTTTAATGCCGCCTGCTTTGGGAGCACATTTTAATATAGAGAAAGGCACCGACACAGTTATCGCACTAAACTGCCAATTATGGTTGTTGGCAATAAATATTTTATATTCAGGCAGATGACCATAAACGTTATTAGTTTTCCTTAACATTAACTTAGTGTTGCAGGCGCTCTACAAATACCAATCAACACTCAAATTGCCTACGATTAAGTTCTATATTGAAATTATCTTTTATTATTTTTTTATTGCCATATTTATTTATTGGAAAAAATTATGACATTTTTAACTTGCTAAATCAATATTTATATTCGCAAACAAATGGTGATATTGGTCGATTTATATTTATTTATTTTTTATTTTCCTCTTTTTATCCAATTTTACATCCAATCGGAAACGCAGCAATTTTCTTGGGTGCGAATGCTACACCGAACCCGATAAACATATCCTACAGCTGAATAAATAAGGCTAGAAGAATGCAGGCGTGGTATGCAGTAATATAAGCATAGAAGTAATAAGAAAAGCAGGGGGAAAGCTGTTTTTATATTTTATTTTTTTATTTTATTTTTTAAGAGATGAAAAAAAATATCTCAACAGCTGACTCTCAACTTCCCATGCAATAAATCTTCGTTTACTCAGGCTGTCCATCGCTTGACCAAGAGAAAAAAAATTACCCGAGAATTCTTTTGTGTATTGCTATAAGATGTGGACAAAATTACATCCTCTTTTTGGATCAATTGAATTTAATAGTTGAAAAGATGTTTGTTTGAATTTTTTTTTTCTGTGTTTGTTATTTTTCTTCAACTGTTGACAAATTAAAGAAAATGGGGGAAAATGAGATGAAAGTGAAATTAGAGTTGCTGGTGAATAATTTAGATGTTTTAAAGGGTAAAGTGGAGTGGAATTTTGGAGGCAGTGACTTTGTGATTGACCTTAGTTGAGTGTGTTTGTGCAACTGTTGTCGCACGGACAAGCTGTTTATGCGGGTCTAAAATGGCACTTGCCGTTTACCCAGAAAGTTGATATTTTTTGGATTTTTAGGAAAGTAGTTGTAGTCCACGTTTTATAAATTTTTGGGTTCCTATTTGAACCGGAAGTTGCATTTTGACGCGCTCCAAAATGTCGCTTTGAGTATGGAAGTTTTAATTTTCTTTAAAAAAACAAAATTAAATAAAGTTCAGTAATAATAAATTTTAATTAAAAATTTTTTTCTTCTTAAAAAAAACTAAAAGGATTGAATTAAATTCTCATTTCAAGATGTTGCTTATTGAATTTTTTTTATATATTTTTAGATCGATGTTACTTTTGATCCCCATTTATTTCCAAGTAAAGTAATAACAACACAAATTGAACTGTCTTTTTTTTATTGGTTTTTTGTCTTTCTCCAAAAGATATTGAGTATCAGTAGAGTAGATTCATCAGTCTTTAAGTATTAAAAAAATCAATGAATTTTTTCTCTGCCCTTAAAACTTTGACTTTACAGCCCCAAAGGCTAAAGAAACAGAGCTTTTGTCTTTGCAAATTCCACTTTAAACTTCACCATTTTGTGATTAAAAAAGGACATTAATTTCCTTTTTAAAATTTTTTTTCCATTCAAAACTTTTCTTTGTTGTGACTCAATTTTGGCAAAGTTTGAAGTAGAGTTTTGTTACTTAGATACCGAGACGTGATTACACTTGATCTATTTGGAAGTTGATAAAAGACAATCAAATGAATGGCAAGACAGTGTGGGATGAAAGGGACAGTGGATTCCATTGAATTTTCGTCTTTTAGAGTTGCGAGGAAACAGCTGTAGGAGCCAAGATAATGTGGTTTGAAAACGAGCTGATTAAAAGCTTGGTATGCATTGCGGTATAACATTACCGTATATTGGATTCTAGCTAGACCAAGTAATATAGGCAAATGGAAGTCAAAAGTTCTGAGGGATTAATATTTCCTAAAATCGAATGCTGATCCAATTTCGTGTTGAAAATTGGCGGTCAATGGAAAATATGGAAAAACTCGAATAATATTTTTCTCATCTTATCGATTTTAACTAATGCGGTTTCTCGTATCAAATTTTCTAGACTTAATGAGCTCAGTACCCAACTTTTGATGTTCGTTTTAGGGTATTAACTACGTATTTAATTGTATTTTGGAGTTTATATTTCAAGTGGAACGAGCTTTGAATTTTTAAAGTAATTTGCGGTAATTTATTTATGGGTTTAATAAGGTAAGAGTGACACGAGTTAAGATGTGTTATTTTTTTATAAGAAACCCTTTATGTACTCTGTTGATCGATTTGCGAGAAGTGGAAACTACACGAGGGAATTAAAGCTGCTTTAGGCAAGTTTTAGATGGCGGAACGATATTTCTTTCACTTTTGCGTTGGGAAATTCTACGAGGAGTTGCAATTCTGTTTGGATTTCTCGAGTTTACCACTCAATGTAATTGAGTTGCCGTTGTGTCTTCTACTGACAAAGAAAAGTTTACCCAGTTGGTTACAGTTTTGTGTCATATGGATTGCGCCGAAAACAGTGCGAGTTGATATTCGTATGTCACGTGATGATGAATACGATTGACGGTAGTCGTTTTTACTATTAAAAGTGACAAAAATTGAGTTGAAGCGAATGTAAAAGTGTCAAATGTCAGGAACCGAGAAGGAAGAAAGGATATAAAATTTTGGTTTTTTTGCTTTTTTGAAAATCAGTGGGAAGTTAATCGATTCGTATGTACAAAAAATGCTTAAATGGATTTAATAATAAATGAGTAGTGATTGAAAAAGTGTTGGAATGAATGTTTTACCAACTTTTTTGCTGTCGGTTATACATTTTTAATGGTGACATGACATTTTTTTGATGTGGGATTTATAAATAAATCGATATTTTTTTAATATCCAACTTTTATAGGGTCTGAAGTATAACTTAAAAGTTACTTAGAATTTCATAAATTTCTGGACATTAATACCTGCTCACGTAATTAATGTTTTTAAAATTTTGAAGCTTAAAATTAACCGGAAGTTGTATTTTCTGCCTTTCGAAGGTTCTACAATCGAGAGTAAACAGATGCTTTAAGGAGAAGCCCATTTAACGCGGATCACGGCAATTTCGAAGGACTTAAAAATCAACTTCTGGTTTACTTAAGATTTTAAAATTATGGGATTATTGACTACTAATCGTGTAGTATGTGCTCTTTAAATTTTATTGTTCTAACCGAATCAGAATTTGTTTATTTTATCCGTCGATATCGTATTTTTACGTTACCCCTAAATTTAAAAAGAAATTGTAAATCTCAAAAATCTCATTTGTCATGCTTCGAATGATGGACCATTTACAATCCGGGTTTAAATTGTGGAGAAAAAAAATTGCAAAATCGGTTTTGTTTATTTCCCACATTCATTTTTCTTGGCCGATTTGAAACTGACAGCGAAATGAAAAGCATGTCGTTGCATGCACGATTGATATTAGGCCAGCCACTCTTTTCCACTCTTTTCCATCATCGTCTTGCCATCTGCTGCCTTACCGCCGACCCCTTTACCACACACGGTCGATGTGAAAATTGACAGCGAGAAGAGATCGCTGTCTGCCTCCGAATTGCCACCGCGGATATTATTTTCTGGAGATGCCAGTCGGCGTCTTGGGTGCCGTCATCTACTACTACTCGCTCTCACTGCAATCATTCGGCTAGAATTAGCTGGGTTGGGGTCGTGAGTGTGGAAAGCGGCGAAAAACGACAAGCTGCTCGAATTCCAACAGATTGAAATCTGGTCAACGACCGTTTTTGTTTGTTTTGCTTCGACTTCAACTGGTTTCTGAAAACGATTTTTTAAGGTTTTAAAATGCAATTCGTGATTGCATTTTGAGTGTCATATTTGGTACCTGAATATTTTGAGTTTTGACTTTGACTGCAAAATAGGTTTTTGCAGGGAAACGAATTGGGTGATTGCATGGAAATTGGCTTCGTTTGCAGTTTGATGAGGGGAAAAGGGCATTGTCAAATGAGATTCAACCGACAAATTTAAAAGCAACTGATTTTTACCTCTTTAATTAATACTTATAAAATTTTTAAAACTTTAAAAAAATGTCTTCAAGGAATTTCTATGAGATTATAAATTTAAAAAAAAATTGTTTTTTTTATTCAGAAATTCTTTTCTTATCAAAATATTTTCATAGCATTGTGTATGCCTCGATTCAAATATTTTTCCCCATCACTCGAGGTATAAAACCCGTTGATAGGTGAGGTTAGTCTTCACAGGCCGCCATCTACGCTCTTATTCAGTAGGGAACATGAAAAATACATCGAAGTCTATATGAGAAAAGTCGACACACGAACCTACTTGTGTTTGCCTACTTCAATATTTTAGTAGTTTGTATATGATTTTTCTCTTTCGATTTTTTATTTGGTTATGAAAAAGAAAATTTTTTTTTTACTTTAAATTAATTTTTTCAAGCTGCTTATAAAATAAATTAACATTTTATCATTTTTCATTTTTTTTTCTCGGTGGGTAAATGAGGTATGGAAATTAATATTAGTTTTGGATTATCCTGTCAAAAGCAGGCGCTCTTTTCTTATAACATTATTTATGTTAAATGAGAAGTTTAGTTGGTTGTGTGTATGGATGAGAGTAATTTGTATTCTGTGGCTTACGTCTTTGTTAACCGAGGATTGGAGTTGGCAGGCAAAAAAAGAAGAAAAGGGGCTTTTTACTAGGATTAGATGTCTCCTACACTAGACATATTTCTGATGCTGTTTCACTTAATGATCCCTTTACACACACAAAAAATACTTTTTTTTCTTCTCACCATTTCTAATGCCAAGAAAAAAAAAATTCTTTTTCTTTTTCTCGGGTTTTGTCTATTTCTCTAAAAGATCACAGTCAGTGTGTACCTTGCGATTCTTCCGAGTCATTTGCCATAAAAACCCCTGGTGGAAAGGCTTAGTTAAAGTTGGAAAATAAAAATGGGCAAGAAGAATCCCGAGTAAGTCTTAAAAGTGGCCAAGTCACAAAAAAAAGTCTTTGAAGTTTGTATCAAAGTGATCCAAAAATGTTATAATTTCCGTGTTAAACAATACAAAACACACGTAAAATAAATTTAAGGAACAAAACTATTGATTTATTTTCTTTATATTTTCTTTTCAGAGTAAATTGAAATTAATGGCATTTCCCTTTAACCCTCAGTTTCCCGGTTGAAAATTTTGTTGTTTACAACTGAAGACATAAATTATGGTAGAAATCTCTAGCGACCAGATAACAAGTTGTTTAAATGATAAAATATCTCACCATCTGCATCGTGGTAACTTATCAAACAACATTCCCTCGAAACTAAGAAGAAAAAAATTTATTTGACCATCCACTTTATTATCGATCAACTGAGTGTCTTCACCTATCCCTGATTTGGCCGACGTTCGCTCTCGTCATGGCCGCCGCTTCGGTTCTTCGCTCACTGGTTACAGATTGGGGCTTTGGATTTCGGGTTGCTGTTGGCCGCTCATCTGTCGTTTTGATGGTTGGAAATAAATTTAAAGTTGAAATGTTTCGATTTTTCTCGAATCCGACGACTATAATAGAAAGTTTAAAATGTTTACCCAAGAGTTTTAGGCTTTAAAATCGAAAAGATTTTGGCTGCCCTCGGCACGAAGCGCATCAAAGTATTTTGGTCAGAGATGAGTAAAATGATGTGGGTTTTGCCTTAGGAATCGACTGGGGACAAATTATTAATGCGCGCAAGGCGCAGCTGATGTATAATGGAAGTTGACACGGTGGCCCGAGGTGACCAACTCGTTGGTCGACCGTAAACACACAAATGGGCTTCTTTGCTTTAAAAATACTCGATTCGGTTAAGGCGAATGTCTCCGATGGATTTTATTTCGGTACTCAAATGTATGCCCTTTTAGTCGACTCGATTCGCGTTTTAAGTCCATTTTAAATTCTACTTCCGGTTTGGTTAAGGTTTTACACTTTTCAGACCATCGACTGGAGGTCTTTGACTATCGTGTGTGTAAATATGAGATTCGTTATCCAAATTGGCACAGTGATAATTCGAGGCTTCACTGCAATACTTTGTGGATTATTTCGGGCTGCACTTTTGGATCGGTCGTGAACGACTTCGGGTTTAAGTATGAGTGCCTATAATTTGGAAGTCACTTACAGTTACTCACACGTACGGTGACGTAAAAAACTGTAACGCAACTCGAAATTGCTACTCGTGCTTCTTTGTTATGGCTACAAATTGAATTTTACGGTTACTCATAGTACCAATTCCTCATTGAAATTTTATCACACTTAAATGATCGATGGAGGGCATTGCAATGAAGGTTTTGAATTGGATTATAAATTTTCCATAAGATTTTCCTTTGGGATTTAGTTATTCGCTACTCGTAGAGACCCTTGGAACCAATGAATCGACGTTAATTTAAGCAGGCCGTAGTTAGACCATTACTTAATCGAATTAAAATTAATTTGAAGAAGAGAGGATAAATCAAAAACAGTTGAAGAGAAATTTGTCTACAATTACACTTTATTTTCTCTCGCAACCGGTGGTAAAATGAAAATTTCATTTGCTTGAGCTTTGCATTCAACTCAATTGATTTATGCCCATCAGCACTACCAGAGTACATTGTGCTCGTTGGTCCAATTTTTTCTCTTTTTCTTCGTGCATACTTATAGAATTTTATTTATGATACTCATAAGTTGGTGTGCCATTTTAAAATGGGACTGCCATCAGTGGATTCTTTGCACCGTTTCCGCGTTTATTCGTAACCAAAGACACACCCGATCAACAATCTCGTCATTTCTCAATGTCAGTAATGAAAAAGTAGCCTAAACTTTCTTCTTTTGTCTTATTTGAAATCTCTTATATTTTTTGGTTTTGTGGATTTCCAGTTTAATAATTCAAATGTTGATTAATGGTATTTGTTTTGCTTGTTTTTAATGTTGTTTACAATGGATGTGTATGATTATTTTATGAGTATTTATTTTACTTGTTAAAGGTGAATGGGGATTTGTTTTCATATGTGTATATTGTTATTTACATAGGGGGGTCGTAAATACTGGATATTTTTTAAGTCATTTTTTTAAAGAAAATAGTTTTAACCAATTAGAAAACACTTTAAAATGACATGAAAAATTCTAAACCAATCAGAATCTCACAACTGAATCAAAATCAAATCACAACTTTATATTTTCCATATTAAAAAAAATAAAAAGCAAAGCTTCAACCAAGTAGAAAATTCCCATTTTTTCATTGTTTTTCTTTTCACAGTTGATTCCTTTATTTTTGTTCTCTCACTATGACTGGCTATTTTTATCTTCAACTCTTATCGTTTATATTAAAGTCGTTTTTCGATTTTTTTTATATTTAGAATCTAAGTGAGAGTGTGAACGTATCCTTACTCGTGAGGGTTAGATGTCGAAGCAACTTACTCTGGTGCAACCAATGAAGACGGATTAGAAAGCTTTAGCTTTCTCCCTTTACCAAGAAAATACCTCGCGAAATACGTGCATTGAATATGAAAAGGCGACAACAAACTCTGCTTAAGGCACTAAGATAAATGACTATTTAACTTTTTATATCGCCAAATATCATTTTAAAAATATAATTTTTTAAATTTTAACACAAATTTTAAATTCTACCAATACATAAATACATTTTTTTTACTTTTATTATAAATCCACAGGATTATCGGGTAATTTTCAAGCTTTTCAATGATTTGTCATGAAAAGTAATGATAATGACACTCGAGATAAATCGTGTGCATTAAATTTAGGCCTAAAGCTAAAATTTTTTTCAAAAATGAATAGATGAATGAATGTTACCGGCTCAGCATTAATTTTACATAGAAATTAATGCCATTTTGTTATTCCAATTTTTTTAAGCTTTAAAGTAGAGCTACAATTCAACAATGATTAAATAACATAACAACTCGCTACGAACTAATTAAATTTGATTTTGTTTAACTAAATTTCAAGGCTTAGAGGTTAAATTATGGCAATTTGAACTGTAAAATGCATTTTTGAAGCTAGAAAAGTTTGAGTATTAACTAAATTAAATATTAAATTTTCCTAACCGGAACACGGTATTAAGTTAATCTGTAAATGTAATTTCCGTGGATATTTAATAGCATTACTCGTAAGATTAAAAATGATCGAGAAGAGAATTTATGTAATAAAAATATTTTTGTTTTTTATAGTTTTTAATAAAGTTTTAAGAGTTGAGTTTTCAGTGACGGTTCAAGGGTTTTTATTGTTCGTTTTCGTATTGCGCTTCATTTATTTCCTTAATAAGCTGTCACACACCTTTAACCCATTGAGAAAATGGTGGTTGTTGTTTTGGAGTAAATGGACTCTTAAGAAGACAGATATTTGAAATGGGCATTTGTAGGATAGTTTGCAAATAGTTTTTGTCAGTAAATGACTTGGTTTGCTCATGTAATGGATTCTATTCGCAACGTTATGACGCAACTCTTTTACTCGGGGTCTCGGTTTAAGGGTAAAATGGTTTGCGCACTAATTTCCACCAATAACACAACATAGTTAGCCATAGAACGTCTTTTGCCTCTTTTCTAACTGTGATTAAGCTTTAATTTATGCTTGGTGAAGCGAAGTAATTACTTAGTGTGCCTCATGGTAACTATGGTTGCTCACTTCGTCGCACTTTTACCCGTGTTTTGCTTCGTTGCCGATGTCGGCTATGCAAAATCAAATGGTGCTAAAAGGAAATTGCGCTTTTTACATATTTTTTCATATTTTTTTTTTTTAAAAAGGAATTTTAATTTGCTCTTTTAGTTTGGGGAATTAAACACAAAGTTGTTTAAATATCGTGTTGGATGAAATTGAATTATTTTTTGCTTTTCTTGTTGACATTTTTAGGGGTTTGCAAAGCGATTTAAGGATGTGAGATTAATGTTGTGTAAGGTGCGCCATGCCACCCCTTTCCTTAGGTTGTTAACCCCTCTTGCCCTTTCTTTGTAACCACCGTTTGACCCTAATATGAAACACTTGTATATTTTGTATTAAAGTTAGTTTTTAACCATCCAACATGGAGATCAGTTGTGTCTTTCTTCCTCTCTTGGTTCCTTACATGGCGCAGTCGAAAAAACCCACAAAAACCACACTGTAATCAGGGACTAAAAAGTAAGAAAACCTACTGACCGCCATTCGTGATCATTCGCCGCCAAAATGCATCATTTCGCCGCCCGAGACCTTGTGCTTCGCCCGACCATGCGCCTCGACGCCTAACTGAACATTTACGCCGCCAAAAACGCTTCGTTTCGCCGCCCGAGACATCGCCTTTCGCCCGCCTATCGCTGAGCGCCCGACCACACGCTTCTGCCGCCCGTTTGCGTCGTTTTTCCGCCCGAAAACGACAAATTCGCCCGTCCACGCGGTTCGACGCCCGACCACGTGTTTCTGCCGCCCGTCCTCATCGTTTTTCCGCCCGAAAACGACAAATTCGCCTGTCCACGCGGTTCGACGCCCGACCACGTGTTTCTGCCGCCCGATCGCATCGTTTCGCCGCCCGAAACGACACACTCG
>JAQFZU010000546.1:0-23474 GCA_034696185.1 Henia vesuviana | reverse complement strand
AAATTTTTTCATCCCTAAATACAATTAATATTTTTTTCCACATTTTTTCATTCTGGGCGGATTTTAAAAGGTCATGGTCGTCCAGAATCAAGACCTGATCTGCGCCGGTGCATTAGTTAATAGCCATTTTTTTATCACGGCAGCTCATTGCTTTTCTTCACGGTAAATTTGGAAAATTAAAATAAATGTATTTTAACAAACACTTTACGCTCTAAAAAATTACTCAAGTTCATTTCAACAATTTTATGTATAAAACTTTTATTTCAGAACTGAAATATCGCAATTAAAAGCATATTTAGGAGTTAATAGGAACCCACCGCATCTCAATATCTATCAATACAAAACAGCAAATATCAGTAAAATCTCTAAGTAAGAAAAATATTAAATTAATATTTTCTTAAAATTTATTTTAATTTATTTTAAGGCATCCAAATTATAATTCGGCAAGATTAGAAAACGACATATCGCTCGTTCGACTTGAAACCGAAATATCATTTAATTCTCGAGTATTTCCTATTTGTTTACCGCCTCCCGACCTTGTTCTCGATGAGCAAAATGCTGTTTTAGCCGGATGGGGTGACACATCCGAAGGTAATGTCAAGAAACTCAAGATTATTTTAAAAAATTTATTCATCTATTTATTTTTGAAGATGGGTATCAAAGCGATACTCTACAAGAAATCGTTTTACCCATAGTCAGTTACGAAGAATGTAATTACGTTCTAAGAAACCCATTTCTGACTGAAAATAATATTTGCGCCGGACATCTCGAAGGTGGAAGAGATGCTTGTCAGGTTATTATTATTAAAGATTACAGCTATTGTTTATCTTAAATTATTTATTTTTATTTCGCAAGGGTGATTCTGGCTCCCCTCTAATATGGGCGGCAAACAACACATGGTTTGCAGTTGGTTTGGTGTCGTGGGGAGAAGGATGTGGTCGAGTAGGCGTGTATGGAGTTTATACAAAAGTTGCCAAATATGTGACCTGGATTGAATCACTGATTGAAGCGGATAATAAAACTGAAGATATTTCTAATATCACGTTAGCGGAGACTAACGATTCCCTTAAAAATCCTAAGAAAGACGATAACGAAATTCAATCAGTGTTCAACAAAGGATGTTCAATCGTCAAAGGTTTTGTGAAATTTTCTGTGCAATATTTTCAATAAATTCATTTTTTTCTATTTTCAGGGAACGACTGCAAAAGCATGTCGAGAAATGCGAGAATTTTAGGTGGATCTCACACTTCAGTTGATAAATACCCATGGATGGTTAATATAAAATATATTTTGTTTTAATACTTATTAATTAGATATTAATTTTGCAGATTGCAATTATTGAAATCTGCGGTAAGAATTGTTTGAAATTTTTATGCTGTGGAATTGCGATTGGTTGTAAATGGGCACTCACAGCAGCTGCTTGCGTGGCCAAGTAAAACTTGACGACATTTTGAAGTATTAAAAATTAATGTTTTTATATTCAAAGTGGGAAAATATCGAATTTACGCATCGCTCATGGAATTTACGATTTATCGACATTATCCGTTTACTCAACTCAAATGTCGGTCATCCAAAAAATGATAGTTACACCGAATAAAGCTAAACATAACCTCGTATTGCTTAAATCGACTGATAATCTGGCATCTTCAGCGTGTTTACTACCTATTTCGTTAACAGCCGAGCCATTTACTCATGGAAAATTAACTGCGGTTGGTTGGGGCAGGACCTCGACAGGTTATTGCTCATCTCCCATTTAATTTTTTTACCTAAAAAATAAATAAAATTTATTTTAGATGGTAGAATCAGTTCTCGTTTGAAGGAAATCGAATTACCTATAGTATCCAATCAGAAATGTGCCAAACTTTATCCCTCGGCAGTTCATAAAGGAATTTTATGCGCTGGAGGAGTCGTCAACGAAAGTATTTGCCACGTAAGACTTTTTTGAAAATCTTTTTGAAAATATTTTCTAAACTATAATTTAATATCAGGGAGATTTCGGTGGACCTTTGCTATGGCAAAATCCAGATGACGACATGCAATACGTGGTTGGAATCGCTTCGTTCTTATCACCGAGTGGCTGTGGGAAAAGTGGAATTCCCGTTGGCTTCACTCGACTCACTAAATACATGACTTGGATCATAAAAGCCGTCCAACGAGAGACTTAAATACAATTATTATTTATACTAGGACAGAATAGGGCTGATTATTAATAATAAAATTATAAAATAAATAAATAAAAAATTATTTTTCGATACTTAACTTTATTTAAAAATATCATATTTTTAAATTATAAACTAAGCAAATTGTTCATTAAAGTCGCCACTCCGATTCCTTCAGCGATTGCAAAAACATTAATTTCGGCAATTTGCTTCCCTTCAGCTCGTTTCTCGCCTCGGTCGACGCACGACCAGTCTTAGTAAATAATCGTTCGGCGGGTACAGTCGAAGCACACAGAGTTAAATATTTTAAAGCGACCTTGCTAATTCGTGGATAGCAATTTTGCATTGACTTCCAATGATCGATCGTTTTAACACTGCGAGGTACACATCGTGACTCCAAATGATGTTCGACATCTCGAGGCATGTTAGCTGCGATCTCATTTTCCTTAATTCGACGATTCACTTCAGCTACTCGCTTGTCGTGATAGGCCCAGAAACTGTTAAATTTTACGTTTGGATCATCGTATTTCATGGGCGTTTCGTCACTCGAGGTAGATTTTTCTTCAGCTGCAAATACTTCTTCAACAATGACTCCAGTTGCCGTATCACACATTGTTTGGTTCGAAATGCAAATATTTTTAAATCTTGGGTCTAGTAATGCTGCAATTGTCGATATCTTCGACTAAATTTTTTTTTTTAAAAAGAAAAATCAAAATTTAAATTTGCATAATTTATATTTTTAAATTTTTAAATTATATAAAAATTAAATTTACCTGTTCAAAGTACTGTAGTTTGAAATTAGCTTCTTGTACGAGATTCGTGTGAAGGTCTTTAGCAATTTGAGTGTTGAGTTTAGTTCGGACTTCCAACAAACACGACTTAAAGCAATATATCATAGGCACTAATTTACCCCCTTCGCCATAACTTTCCTGGCTTATTTCTTCTATGACCTGCGGAAACGTGTATTATTGATTACTTGAATATGAGTCATGCTTTTGTTGACACAAATAATTTGTTTATCGACTTACTTGAATGAATGGATTCAAAACGAATGCAACTTCTTTTAAAACTGCCATCTCATTCTCAGCCATCATTTTCGGTGCATTTGGATATTTCAAAAGCACCGATTCAACGTGTTTGCCCAGTAGTCCAAATTTTTCAATCATATAATAAGTATTGTTCCAAGTCAAACAAACATCGTCAGTCAATTTCAACTTGTTTCCATCAGG
This sequence comes from Henia vesuviana, assembly GCA_034696185.1. NCBI lineage: Eukaryota > Metazoa > Arthropoda > Chilopoda > Geophilomorpha > Dignathodontidae > Henia > Henia vesuviana. Next base: position 20,086 of record JAQFZU010000546.1, on the reverse strand, counting down.
ATCCATACTCTTCACCTCGTTATAAGCCGCTTCGCAGTCATCTTTGAAAAATTTAACCACATTTTTAAGCTTATTCAACAATTCGACCAAATTCGGAGTGGATTTAATCGCTTTAGCTGGAATTGAGTTAATGGTACTGGCGAAGCACGGCAAACGTCTTTTCTCTCCGACAAATAAATCGACCGCTTTCACAATATCTTGTCTTCCATTCGTATCGACAATAATAGCTATAATTTTCTCCTTATTAATGCACCATTCTTTAGCCAAACAAATGAAATCGTCTTCCATCAACTCGGTAATGTCATCTCCGTGAATATCAAACACACCAATCGTTACAGATTGGATTTCGTAGTTCCACACGTAATGAGCCGTTACACCCCAATATTCCAAAGCGTAGGTATGATTAAACCAAACTTCAGTGGTAAATACGAACCAATCCACCTCTTTAAATCTCGATTTAAGAATAAAAGACAGAACTAAAAATTTGTTTTCCATGCGAGTGACCAATTCCCGTTTATCCGTAAGCTTAAATAATGGTAAATACTCCTTCATCAAAGTTTTATATTTCTCACATTCGATTAATTTCAAAGGCACGTTATGCTTAATGAGGAAATGTAACATAACGTCCAGAAGTTTTTGTTGGTACAATTCGGATTCTGTAATAGTAATAAATAATTAATCAAATTTTAAAATATTTTATAACAATATTATACCACTCGGTGCTCTCGATTGGATTCTCGGAGCAACTAATTTCGATGGCGATGGTAATGCTGTGTAAACTGGTAGAGTTACAACAGTTTGACCCACAGCACCATTCATTAAGAGTTTATTTAAAGATGCCAGTTCGTTTCCACCATTTAAAGGCTCGGGTAATTTTCTTTTACGTGAATTCGTTAGAGTTGAAATTGTCGATATACCTATTCAAAATAAATTAAATAACTTTAATTTAAAAAAAAAAAAATTTTTTTTTGTTTACCTAAATTCGCTTGGTTATTCGCATTTTTCGGTTGCGTTTTCTGAATAAGAGTAAATTCGTAAGGATGACAACGTTTAATATGTGCCCTTTGATTTCTTCTGTTTACACTATTTTTGATTTCTTTCATACAAATTTTGCATTGCGAAAAATTGTTTTTCAGTGGGATTATATTGAAATATGTCGCCACAGTTGTGCACATCTTTGTTACGGCTATATTTCTCTTCGTATTTAAACGTGTGTTTCTATGCCACTGAATAGTATTTAAAAGATGAATAAAACGTTAAGGATAAATTCCATATAAAGTAACATACCGTAATGAATCTAATACTCAAAATTCTATGAATAAGACGAAGTTAAACGACTGTTTCGCCATTAAAGTCTATATAAAAGTTAAGCAATCAGTTCTAAATATGACTGGCTTTTTGGCTCTTTGGAATAGTGAGGCGTTCGATTAAGCAAAAGCAATTTCTAATAACGTGGAAAATTAGTGAATTTATCCAAATTCACCAAGGAATATCACACCATCTAAACGGTTAAGGCAGACATGTAACCACGAACTAACTACGGCAATTAGCGCCGAGTAACGAGTGAATTCGAAAATAAAGTAAGATGGCCGCTACCGGTTTAAAAAATAATTTTTAAATAACTTTTTTTATCTCTAGTTATGGCCCAAGTGCATGCATTAAGAAGGCTGAGCTGTTTTCTGAATCAGGGAAGAATTTGCTTAACTCGTAGTTACTCGATTGGAATTTCGCAACAGTACATCGTCGCAACGTCAGCATGTTTCGGCCAATGTCGTCATACGTTGTTAAATAATTTAAATAAACAGTCGATGATGAGACAAAAAAGGAATGCAGGACATAGCAAATGGTCAAATATTAAACATATAAAAGCAGCTAAAGATAAAGAAAAATCAGCTTTGCATAGTAAATTTTCAATGATGATTAAATTGGCTGTTAGAAGTAAAATAGAATTTTTATAAAATTATTTTTAAAATTTTAATAACATTTTTTATAGGTGGAGGAAATGTTGCTGATCCAAAAGTAAATACAAAACTTGCACAAGTTTTGGAGCAAGCGAAAGAAAATAATGTTTCTAGAACTTGCATCGAATCAGCGCTAAAAGGATCGATTGTAATTTAATGAATTATTTAATTTTAAAAAAAAAATTCATATAAATTTAAAATTATTTCATAGATCTCCAAAGAAAATGTCGAGCCTTACTTATTCGAAATCAAAGGCCCTGGAAAATGTTTTTTGATAGTTGAAACTCTATCGGATAATTATCTACGAACTAAAGGCAGTATAAGATTTTTACTGAAAAAGACTAAGTGAGAAAATGAATATTTTTAAAATTTAAATTTTACTTTAAAATTTTTTTAAAAGCTCCATTTACGCCGATGGAATATCGAAGAGAATGTTTTCCCACAAAGGTGTAATCGAAGCCGAAGATAAAGATTCATCAAATATCGATAAAGCATTGGAAGATGCAATAAACGTTGGTGCCGAAGACGTTCAACAAATTACAATGGAAGATGGAAAAAACGCTTTTCAAGTAAAATCCAATTCAACAATAAAATCCTTTTTATTTAAAAAACAAAATTTATTTTCAGTTTTTATCAGACCCAAACACTTTTTGGACCGTAAGAACAAACCTAAAAGATTTAAATTATAATATCATATCTTCATCCGTAAGATATCTACCTTTAACAAAACAACCACTTTCCGATGACGATATTAGTGCGGCCGAAAAACTATACGAATTATTGGAACGTTTACCTGAAGTTGTTAATATTTACGACAACATAGAATAATTGTATTTACTTGTAAAAGATATTAAAAAAATTATTTGCAATAATAAAGGCTTATTTTTATTCCCCTTAAAGTATTCGATTACAAAATAAATTGTGCAAAATTACATCGCCAAGACGATATCTACTCACGATTTCTAATGGAGGCACTTGTGAAAATGGAAACCGCAAGAAACCCAAACCAACTGTACAAATTACAAGTTGAAATCAACCATAAGCATAAATACAGCTAAAACTCTGTTTACATTTGAGCAACCTTTTTTTCACGCTTTAAAATAAAAAAATAATAATAAACGTGATCTGTCTAAAAATAACCATTTTTGATCTGTCTGAGATATTAATTTCTTATTTATATTCTGGTCAATGGCACTATTCTGTCTTTGCATTAAAATCAGTATAAAAGAAATAAAAAAATTTAAAAGATTTATAACAAATCTATCAAAAAGCATTTTTCCTTATTTTTTATACACATCAAACTTCCATTTTTGTGTTTCATCGTCGTTACAAGGTGCAACCCAAACATCCATATTTGTTGTTGAATTCAGTGAATCTAAGCACCTCTTAGATGCTAAGTGAACAATGTGACCATTCTAAAATTACAAATTATATTCAAAATAATTCTAAATTTGTATTTAATATGAATTAATTACCTGACTGATTTCCCACTCCTGTTCTGGCTCGGCTTGGCAATTTGTTATAACCACTTTTTCAGCTTCGTTAGTATCCTTAGACACGCTGGCGCAACCCGCTTCTCGTCTTAATTCTTTTTTCTTGCTGAAAGAAAAGAACTGAAAGAAGGAGAAATTTAATTTACAACATTACATAAAACGAAAAGAAGGATTAATAAGGCAGTTGTAAGTGTGCTAATTCACCATAAGAGTGTGCAAGCATTTCCCATCACCAATTTATAGAACCGTTGTTTTACCTGCGAACTTTCCATTGTCGGATGACAAACATAAACACCTAAAATATAATCATTATCTTCATCCTTTTGCAAGAAATCCAAACAAAGATCGTGTCCATTTCTCACCTGAAAACCAAGTATCACTTTTATACATAATTTAATTTCGTGTTTAATTGCATTTATTTTGGCAAAAATAATTCTTAGCAAATTGTAATTGGCAAAGGTAGCACATTTTAACTGCCTTTTTTAATCGGATCCCATTATACCTGACTTAAAAGAGCAGTTGGATGGCAAATATAAAGGCCAGGATTAAAAGTTCCTTTTTCTTTTTGTAATGTATCGAGGCATAAGTTTTTCACTGGGTTCATTAACTGTTTCGTAAAATATTGTGCATTAATTTGATACACCTTCGACTACTTTGACATTAATACTAAAAACAATGACATTTAATTAAAATTTTACCCGTCCATAAGCTACGGAATCCTCATCTAAAACGAACTTATCTGGAAGAATATTTTCCAAGTACCATTTAAAACTTTTACATTGTAATTTCTGTCGTAATTCTTTTCTTTTTGAGATATCTCCGTAATCAACTGTCTAAATAAAAGAATAAAACAATAAAATTTATAACTTATAAAAAAGGAATAAAGGAAAATAACCTGTAAATCAGGTCGATATAAGTAAAACAATCGTTTATAATCGTCCATCCACACTTCAGCCATGCGAACAGTATTAATTCCATGAGTATCCTTATTCCCTGGAAATGTATAGGGATGAAAAGAACGAAAAATATGCCCAACGCGGGAACATGGTATCGTTTCCAACGAACCACCACACATCCAAACCTTTTAATAATATTTAAAAAAATTAATATTCCCAAAAATAAATAAATTTTAAATTAATACCCTGAAACTCATTTCCAAATTCTCTCCTCCCCAAACATCCATCCCTTCGTCGTAACCACCAATTTCCCAAAAATAATCTTTTTCTATGGCGAATAAACCACCAGCCATCGTTGGACTCCTAAAACAACATCAACAATAAATTATTATAAATACAATTGCAATTAATATTCTAAAACCTTGTTGGCGCTATATTGCTTTCTCGTCTGTCTAATTCTGTCTGTGGAATGCTAATCCAGGTGAAATGTCCCGACCACGTGAAACTTCCAACTTGAAAATAATCATCGTTACCACTGAAATACCTCATGTCGTTGTCGTCGATGACTTCGATTATCGGTACTAAAGCCACTTTACGATTTTCCTTAATTCGCGCTAGTAATGGCTCCAACCTGTTACATTTAAATACATTTTGTTTTAAAAACTTTTTTTAATTTTTATTAATAGCTAATACCATCCATCATTGACTTCGCAATGCGAATCTAAAAACACTAAAACTTTCCCAGTCGCTTTCTTGGCTCCAGCTAATCGTGCTCGTATCAAACCCAATCGTTCGGATGCCCGAATTATACGAACTTTATCATGAAAATTCAATTGGACGTATCTATCGAGTCTTTTCTTCATTTCAACTGAAAACAAAACAAAAATTTCAATATTTGCATTTTATAATCTACTAAAAATATAAATTATACCTCGATCACTAAAATCATCTAATAAAATAATTTCATGTAAAAGATGAGCGGGTGTGCGGTTTATCACACTATGAATTGTCCTTAGGAGCGGTGACCAAGCTTCATTTGTAAATATAATGATCACGCTTGCGGCTGGAAGATCTTTGGGATAATTTATCGCGAGGCAACTTTAAAATAAAATTATAATTTATAAATTCAAATTCAAATTTTAAAAAATTTAAAAAAAACCCACGCTTTATTCCTATTGTCAGGCACAGATCGCGTGTACGAAATTTTATCACTGGCTATAATATTAAATGCTTCTTTTTTCATTAATGAGTTTGCTAGAACTTTCTCAGCTCCAGTTAAAATCACTGCTTCTCCTTTCTCACCCAATCCAGGCACTATTTTCTTATTCATCTTTTCAATTTCCGCGTCTAATAATTCCTCTTCGCTTGTTCTTGATTCAGGCACTGCATTATTGTGTTTATTTACATTGATGAATTTTTGATGATATTTAAGAGGCATTTCATCGACTTTTTCACGTTCGTTGCGTGCAGCAGCTGTTACCGGCTGTTGAATAGCTGCTGGTTCCATTTCATTATTAATATTTGGTTCTTTATTCTCGTTCGTGTTCTTGTTAGTGTCAATGTTTCTCGATTCTAGTTCGCTATATTCGTTATCTTTCGTATTGGTCAGTGTTTTCATCCATACGACTATAAACAAAAATCCAATTATGACTAGAGATGATCGAATTAAAACATTTCTGCGCCTCGGATGAAGTAGTTTTAGGATTATCGTCGTTATCATTTTGTTTTCTTTGTTTTCAGTTTAGCTATACCATTTTCATTTTTTTCAGTTCATTCCTTAAATAGTTTGTTCAACTCGTCAGCTTCATTTTCATTCAACGTGGCACCTGTCAATATACCAAATTCCAGACCAAAGTCAATTATCATTTCCACAACATTAGCAAACGGAAGTTATTTTTTTCATTCCTAATCCACTTTCGCAAATTTCCATTTAGCCTTGCAAATTAAACGGATATTATTTTAAATAAATGATAATTAACATCAAGACATACCATATGTGACATTATTTTATTATAACTGAATAATTAAAATTCATATTTCAAAATGACGCAGAAATTATCCACTTCAATGCTAATTAAATACAAAATATGACGTTCACACAAAATCCTTACTCCAGTTCATTGATCTCGGATTTGTTGATATGGCAGCACGGGCAGCACAACACTGGTACACTTTAAATTCTTACACATTCATATGGGGAAAACCCAAAATTATTTTTACAAATATAAAAGAAAAAAAAAACAGTTTACAGTTGACCAATCAATTTTCAATGGCCAAACAAAAGAATTTAGTAATTCTCGACGCTCTTATTTCAATTCAAGATTTTCTTATAAATTTTATATCAAATTACAATTCACAAATCATTATTCAAATACCTCAAATTTCAAAGATTTTTCTCACACCTTGGACCAATCACTTAGCAATATCATTATACAAGGCGGAACAGGCGGTATTTAAACTTATACCCCACCCCTCCCTTACTCACATTGACTAATCATTTCCTCGATAATAAAATTCTAGTTAAGAGATGTGGGACGAAATAGAAAATCATGAGTGATTGACTACTCGCAGTGACTAACAAAGACAAGGTTAGTGTATCAGAAAACAAAACACATATGTTGAAAAGTAATTTACTGATTGTTATTTTAGTACCACCAGTTGTGTTTAAAGTGAAAGTGAAACCATCTCATGATGATGGCTTCTGAAACAAGTCCCTTGTTAAATCCGAATAATCCGGCAATTCAACATTACGATGATGCCCAGCCGCCACCAGCAGAAGATCTGCAAACGGTGAATTGATTATAATTTGTTAATTTCGGTTTAAAATAATAAAAATAAAAATTTCAGAATTATAAATTCAGTTTTCGAAGGCTGCTCGTGTTTGTTGGACCCGGATTTTTAGTTAGCATCGCTTATTTGGATCCAGGGAATATTGAAGCTGATTTACAGAGTGGGACTTCAACACAATACAAAGTATTTCATTTAAGTTTGAATTTAATTTAATTTTTGGTAAATTTTTTTTTAAAATTTAGTTGTTATGGGTGTTGTTTTGGTCGACTGTTTTGGGTTTGCTCACTCAAAGGATTGCATCGAGAATAGGTGTGGTGACGGGTTTTCAAATGTCCGAATTGTGTTATAGAGTTTATCCATTTAAATCTCGTATTTTGTTATGGATTATGATGGAAATTGCAATTATTGGGTATAAAACTTTTTTTTTGTTTATAAAATTTTTATTTTGAAATTTTTTTTAGGTCAGATATCCAAGAAGTTATTGGCACAGCAATCGCGTTTTTAATTATCTCAAATAAATTGTAAAATTATATTTCTAATATCAATTATTTATTTAATCTTAATTATATATTTCTATTGACTTAGAATTCCGCTTTGGGGTGGTGTTCTTATAACTTTGGTGGATACATTAACATTTCTTTTATTGGAAAATTATGGTCTCAAACGATTGGAAATCTTTTTTGCTTTTCTCATTGCTGTAATGGCAATAACATTTGGTTTTGAAGTAATAACAATTTAACTTAATAAAATAAATATGAAATTTAAAAAAAATATTTTTAATTTTCAGTACGGAACAGCAAAACCAGATCAATTATCAATAATAAAGGGAATTTTTATTCCATATTGCTCTGGATGTAAACCTGATGTAGCTTGGATTCAAGGAATCGGCATTGTGGGATCCTGCATTATGCCTCATAATTTATACCTACATTCATCATTGGTCAAAGTAAATACATCAAAAAATTATTTATAAATTATGTTTTTAAATTTTTTTTCACATTTACAGTCCCGCGATATAGATCGGCGGTCTAAAGGTCAAATAAAAGAAGCAAATTTTTATAATTTAGTGGAAACCGGTATCTCATTATTTATTTCATTTATCATTAATTTATTCGTTATCTCCGTATTCGGCAAAGGTTTATATGGAGTTACTAATGATAAAGTGGTGGGGAAATTTTTTTTTATATAAAGTCAAGATAATATTTATAAATAACATTTATTTACAGTATGATATGTGTGCAGCGAGAAACATGACAGAAGGGATGGACGAATTTCCAGTAAAATTACATTTATTTTTAAAAATTATTTAACAACTAATCTTAAAATATTCTATAGGATAATACACATCTGGTGGACGATATGAATATTTACAGAGGTGTAAGTAAATTTAACATAAAATTGAACTTTAACCCATTAATTAATAATTTCCAAAGGGACTTTACTTAGGCTGTGCATTTGGTAGTGTCGCAATGTACATTTGGGCAGTCGGTATCTTAGCAGCAGGTCAAAGTTCGACGATGACAGGAACCTATTCGGGGCAAGTAATCATGGAGGTAAAATTATATCTAATTTTGAGATTAAATTTGCCAGATAATAATTCTAATTTTTTTTTCTAATTAAATTTTTTTTCATTTTGATTTTTCAGGGTTTTTTGAATTTACGGTGGAAAAAGTGGAAACGAGTTTTGTTTACTCGTTGCCTGGCGATTTTACCAGCGTTATTCATTGCTTTCTATGGAAGCATTCAAGAATTAAGTGGATTAAATGATGCTATGAATATGTTAATGGCGATCCAGCTCCCATTCGCTCTTATTCCGGCACTAACTTTGACTAATTCGAAATATATAATGGGAGATTTTCGCAATGGCTTGTATTAACATTTGATAAAATTATAAAAATTAATATTAAAACTATTTTTTTGTTTATAGGATAAGCAAAGTGATTCTTTCCATTCTCTCCATTGTAATTATCATTGCAAATTTCTACGTTCCTTATGTTTATTCTAAAGATAATTTACCTCACACGTGGTGGATGTGGACTATAATCGGAATAATTGCAGTTTTGTACTTGATATTTATAATTTATTTGGTAAGTCCTACTATAAAACTTGTTTAAGCAATAATAGTAATTGAGAAATTTATTTATAGGTACTTTACTTACTCGCTATGGAAGGAAGAGATAATAAATTGACGAGATTAGTGGTGAGTGAAATTAAGAACTATAATCAAATCTTATCTGATTACTATAATCGTGTTCATTATCACGTAGATGAAACCCAGTGATGGAACAGGCGCTTTATGGCACGCAATTCAATCGGGGAGGTAAGTTAAAACGTTTTTAAATGTAAGATTAAAAAAAAATAAATCGTTAAAATATTTATTTTGTTTTACTATTAAGACAATTACAATTTTTGCAAGATGCAAACGAAGAAAATCCAAGGAATGAAATTCAGACTTAAATTATATTTTATATTGTAAAGAAAATTTCTATGACTTTCTAAATATTTAGTTAAACTGTATAAACTATAGATTAAAAACAAATTTATCTTAAATTTAAAAGAATCGTCTTTTTTTGATAACGACAAATGGCTAAGGGACAAAGAAAGGGGTTTAAAAACTATGATTCATCAATGACTCACAGTTAATCTAACAAGTTAAACTTGGATTTTTAGACTGCTTGGGTCAATCTAACCAGAACCAGATTTAGTTTTAGTTGTATAGCACAACGGAAAATTGCAATGTATTTCAATTCGAGTTTAATGAGTTTCTATAAAAATTCTAATTCAACATTAACTACGATTCACCCACGAAATCGGGATTCAAACGATGGATACGAATTTTTATACATTTTATTAATAAGTATTTTCGTATTAGCTTTCGTTGTCGTAAGTCAATGATTAAATAATTTCTATAATGTTAATTTTCACTCAATATTTACTTAGTGCTTGTTTCATACAATGAAATGCATATCAGATGTGTGTGAATATTCCGATGGTCGCAAGTGCAGTTTCTTCTGGAACTATTTGAAATATATTTTTTGCTTTAGAAAGAAACTTAACACTTTCGATCGTATAATATTTCGCAAGAAAGAGCAAACAAGTAATATTTTAGCTGGCAGTTAATTATGAGTTTATTAATTCTATTTATTTTATAGATTTGTACACAGTTTGCATTATGTGCGTTAAATCTTATAAAGAGAACGAAGAGATTCTCGCACTGCCTTGTAATCATTGTAAGAAAGTTGTAAAAGCTTATTTTTATGTTAGAAATTTAATGTCATTTTTCCAGCTTTTCACGATTCTTGCATTAGACGATACTTAGTTATCAGTAAAGGACGCTGTCCAATTTGCTTAGAAAGCATTTTCAATCTGAGTCATTATACTATTCTTCCCTACGATTTCCATAAATCCAATACTTACGGTGCTATTTAACAACATAAAATTTTTTTTTCAATGCATTTAATTTACCTGTAAACTAATTGTTGTAATAAAATTAAATAAAGATATTATCAAAGCTATAAATTATTTTTAAACTTTATTATCATTTGCATTTCTACATCCTTTTGAGAATTTACCATCCGTTAACATGTAATTGTATTATTATTAATTGCGAAATGCGTTGCAGCAATTTCGGGAAATTTACAAAATTATTTTAAAAATTCTTAATTTTTTTAAATTGCACTCAACACTAAAGAAAAAAATGTTTAAGTAAATGTGTTTGAATTATTCAGTTTTTGTAAAACTTTTCGAAATCAAGGGCTTCCAATATTACATAACAATAATAACCATTGAATTTTACCATTTAAAACAACTCATGCATAAAATACACGCAACCAAATACGATCTCATTAAAAAATATTTCTTTTGAAAATTGAGGAAAAATTGCTACTATAACAGGATATTGGATAATTGAAACACAATAAAAATGAGTTTGGAATTTTATTATTATTAGAGATTAAGGAAACAAAATATTATCATCTTAATTTTAAATTCCACTCATTTCTCATAGTAGAAAGTGTTACAAGGATCCTTGTGTGTTCAGAAGCTTTGAAAATATTAGCAATGGTAACACAAGAAGCTGTTAAAGAAAACCAATTGGTAAAATAAGAAAGTATTTAAATACTAAAATAATTAATTTAAATTCTAAATTCACATTTCCAAACATTTAAATTTTCTTTTCGATGCCTTATAACATTTATTGGTCCAGGATTTTTAGTGAGTATAGCATATTTAGACCCAGGAAATATTGAAGCTGATTTACAAAGTGGTTCAAACACCAAATATAAAGTATGTGAAAATATTCTTAACAAAAAGATAAAAATAAAAATTAATCTTTAATACATTAGTTATTATGGGTGTTATTAATATCCACAATCCTTGGTTTGTTAACCCAAAGAATTGCATCGAGAATAGGTGTTGTCACTGGTTACCAAATGTCTGAATTATGCTACAAAATTTATCCACCCAAATCTCGCATAATCTTATGGCTCATGATGGAAATAGCAATTATAGGGTAAAATAAATAAACTTTTTTCAATTTCTATTTAAAATTAACCCTTTAAAGATCCGATATCCAAGAAGTGATTGGAACAGCCATAGCTTTTGTAATTATATCAAATAAAACGTAAAATACAATTTTCATAAAAATATAAATTTTTTATAACTATTTTTATTAAATCGTCAGAATTCCACTTTACAATGGTGTGATTATAACTTTGTTTGATACATTGACATTTCTACATTTCGACATTTCTACATTAGAAAACTATGGTCTTAGACACTTGGAAATGTTTTTCGCTTTTCTCATAGCGATTATGGCTGTATCATTTGGCTACGAAGTACAATTAATTTCGATTATAGTTATCTTATTTAATAATTGAATTAATAGTATGTCAAAGCTCAACCAGATCAAGTATCTATTATAAAAGGGATATTTATCCCTTACTGCTCTGGATGTAAATCAGACGTTGCTTGGATACAGGGAATTGGTTTAGTTGGATCTTGTATTATGCCTCATAATCTGTATCTCCATTCATCATTGGTTAAAGTAAATTATAACAGACCTAATAAAAATTTATTTAATCAGTTTTTATGGATTTTACTAGTCTCGTGATATCGATAGAAACTACATAGGACAAGTGAAAGAAGCTAATTTCTACAATTTCATAGAAACTGCACTTTCTTTATTCATTGCTTTCATCATCAATTTATTCGTTGTTTCTGTTTTCGGCCAAGGCTTACATGAGGTTACCAATAACAAAGTGGTATAAGACACAACCAATTCTATCGTCAATTTCCTTCTAAAATTAAACAATTAACTCTTTTTTTAGTACGAAATGTGCTTAGCGAGAAATCTAACGGATGGAATGCATGAATTCCCAGCAAGTTTCAACATTAAATTAATTAAAAAATCGCTTTTAAATTATTTTATAATTTTTCTATAGAACAACAACGATGTTATTGAGGAAATGAACATTTACAGAGGGGTAAAAACACTTATTATAAAAAAAATTTCCAATTTTATTTAAATTTAAATTTTATTTTATAAAGGGACTTTATTTAGGCTGTGCTTATGGAAGTGTTGCAATGTATATTTGGGCCGTTGGTATTTTGGCATCGGGTCAAAGTTCGACAATGACTGGAACGTATTCGGGACAAGTGATAATGGAGGTAAAATAAACCTCGAAATGTTTTACAATTCTATATGAATTGTCTTGTGCAGGGCTTTTTGAATTTGCGTTGGAAGAAATGGAAACGAGTTTTGTTTACTCGTTGTTTCGCGATTCTACCCGCTTTATTCATTGCTTTCTATGGTAACATTCAAGATTTAAGTGGATTAAATGATTTTATGAATATGTTGATGGTCATTCAACTCCCTTTTTCTCTCATTCCCACATTGACTTTGACCAATTCGAGATACGTAATGGGAATATTTCGTAATGGCGTGTAATAATCTTTTTACAATGTAATTAACATATTTTCTTAGTCCAAAAATTTTGTTTTTAGATTATGTAAAATAGTTATGTATTGTCTTTCTGTTGGAATCATCGCTGCGAATTTCTACGTTCCTTACGTTTATGTGGATGATAATTTGCCGCATTTATGGTGGGTTTGGACTTGTATTGGAATAATAGCATTATTCTATTCAATATTCGTCATCTATTTGGTAAGAGAATATTTAATTCGAATAAAGGGCCATAGAAAAATTTAAAATTTTTCTAGATTCTCTATTTATTTGCTATGGAAGGTTTTGATAATTTCTTAACGAGATTAGTGGTAATTTTTATTTTCTATTTAATTTAATCGATTTATTAAACCAAATTGCTTTTTCCAAGCTTAAACCATCAGAAAGATCAGTCGATGACCTTTGGCACGCGATTCATTCCGAACAGTAAATAACTTATGGGTGCTTCCCTATCTGTTCCTAAAAATGCCTTAAAAACACGCTACAGTATTTAAATAGTATTATTTTCCAAGTTTTAAATGCCAGACTTTGTTTAGATTGCTCTTTGCCAGGATTGCTTAAAAGAAAGTGTAGGATTTTGTTGCTGGTAATATGGTTCCTGGAGATGAAGCTGTATTGTCTCATTGGCCTACTTCTTGTACATAAAGACAGGAGTAATCAGTTACATCCAGCTTTGCATTGGCCATTCTCATTCACCCTTCAGCATCTGCTGTTGGATTGTCTTCCTTCTATTTGTTCTTTTGATGGCAAATTAGTATCAATTAAAAAAACTCTAAACAGCTGCTGGGGTTGTTTAGCTTTATCCCTTTCTTTCCTTCTCAAATTTCGTTAGAATTGCAATATTCTTAACGATGAATGTTTACATAATACAGCCTCATCATGTGCGTGAAGTTGGTCCAGCAACTTTACCGTACAGATTTCAAACGTAAGTTCTGGTTAGTTCTAGGTTGGTTCTACCTGTCTAGCATGTTTTTAACGTTAGTTCCCATTTTGGAAATTTTTTACTTGAAGTTAGCCCGACATCTTTCTTCTTGATAAGACTGTTGTGATTTTAACAAGATCTGGGAAAGGAACATTCAAAACTTAGAAAATAATACTATTTAAACTCTAATACGGGTTATTATTAAAATATTATGGCATCTTAAGACTAGTAGAGGGAAAAGCACTCCCCTTGTTAATATGGAAAATAGTCATAAAATATATTCATACCCTTTGTTTTAAGGAAACTCAATGGTTTACGTAAGGACTTGGAAAAACCACCAAACCGTGTAATAGAAGTGTACAGAATTACAGATGTTGATTAACCATATCAATTCATTTTAATACTATACCATTAATCTTGACAATAGAATTAAAATTCAACAATTAACATTATTCGCATATTTGCATTTTTTTATCGATTTTAATTGACTATTTGTCATATCAACATAATTATAAATTTTTGTATTTGCTTTTAGAGAAAATAAACATTATCCAAATGTTTAAAATGTTTTAGAGACTGTTTTAACTATTCAGCAATAAAATTTTAAAATTTCCTTAATTCTCACCTAAGCTTCACTGCATACCTAAAACAATTTATAGTTTAATCAATAGATGGCGTGAGAGTATCATTACCATAGTTACAAATTTCAAACAAAATCAAGAACTGAAGCTATCGCTGATAAAATGAAGAAAAACGAAGTTGTCGAATCTACTACAACACCAATAGCCAATACCTTATGGCAAGATAGAGATATTCGATTCGATATAGCTCCATCGTAAGTTGTCACATTAAAAATTTAAACTTTTTCACTCATTTCTATAAACATTATTCAAAGGGAATTGAAGTTACGATTGGGAGAAAAAATGCTAGATACGGTGGATTCAGTAGAAGACAGTAAAGGAAATAGTGGAGATAGAGGTATTAAAAATTAAATAAATCCCGTAAAACTGATTGATTTAAAAAAAATTAATTTTTTCGTTTAGGCAGACTCGTCGTAACAAATCTCCGATTGATGTGGCATTCACACAGCATGTCTAGAGTGAATTTATGTAATAAAATCAATCCAAATCGATTTAATTAAATTTCTAATCCACATTTCTATCAAAATATTTAGCAATTGGCTGGAATTGCGTGCAGAATGTAACAACACGAAGCATAAATTCAGTAAAAAAAATAAATAAAATACGAAATTAACAAATCTAATTTAAAAAAATTATTTACAGAAATTACGAGGTACCACCGAAGCACTTTACATACTGACTAAAACAAATAACACAAGATTTGAATTTATATTTACAAACTTGGTAAAAAGAAAACCGAATTTTTTAAATATAAATATCATACAAAACCATTAATTTCCCCAGCTGCCTGGTAATAATCGATTATTTGCAACTGTTGCGAGCGTTTACAAGTAATATTTTTCATCAAACAAATAATAATAAATTAATCCAAAAATTATATTACTCTTAGAGCCTACACATCAACGAGAATGTACAGAGAACTTAAACTCAGAGGCGCCATCATCCAAAACAAACAACTCAAAATTTTACCTCACGAACAAATATTTAACAAAATCAACGGTGTTTGGAACCTATCGAGCGATCAGGTTAAATTCGAATTTATATTTCAATAAAAACAAGTTAAATAAATTTTTTAAGTAGGGAAATCTCGGTAGTTTCATCATAACCAACATTCGATTGGTATGGTATGCCAATATGAACGAATTATTCAATATCAGTTTACCATACCTTCAAATGGTGACCATTAAAATACGACATTCGAAATTCGGGATGGCATTGGTTGTCCAAAGCTCCGAAACTGTAAATTGAATACAAAATTTCAGATAGCGAGATCTGAATTAAAATTGTGATTTGAATTTTAGAGTGGCGGTTACGTTTTGGGATTCAGAATCGATCCAATAGAGAAACTTCAAGATGTTTATAAGGAAATTGCAAGTTTGTTTACCGTTTACAGCAGCAATCCAAATTTCGGGGTCGAATCTTTCGAAACGAAGGTTTGTTTATTTCAAAATCATTTTCAAGTTAATAATTTTTACAATTTGTTAATTACTTTTTAGGTCGAATCTGAGAATTTGTTATTATTGGATCCAGTGGAAGATGATGTCGAAATTGATTCTTCAGAATCAAAATCAGATGCTTATGCGGTATGTGTAATTATAAGGTAATTTAAAAATTTTAATTAATGCGGTGTTCAATGGTTTTAAGGCATATTTTGCTGATGGGAATCATCAAAAAGACCGTGAACCAATTTATTCGGAGGAATTAGGTTTGGCCATTGAGAAACCAAAGGATGGTTTTACAATTGCTAATTTATGGGATGTGGTTCCAAAGAATTAAATTATTTTTATATATTAACTTTCAGACTTTGTATTCTTTCGGAGTCAAATATATTTTATAAGAGTAACATTACTTTTCTTGCTTATCTTGAATGATCTCCTTGCAAGTTAATATTATGCTTTAACTACTACTTGTCATTCTAATTCGTATTTAGCATTATAACAGCAGGAGCCGTAGGTAGTGAGTTCAAAATTGCCAATAGAGGGAGTAACTAAATTATATCATTTTAAAGTAAATTAAACAGAAAAATATTCATGAATTTATTTCATCTACTTAAATTTTTTTGTTATAGATTTGCATTCCACTATAATTTAACTTAAGCTTCATTTAATTCGCCTTTGTATTTATATATTTGATGATAATGAAATAATTATTCTCATAAATATCACTTTACATTAATTTGCTTACAACAAAGCGAAAGCGAGTTTAAATTTCGTATACGATTCATCTATAGGCGTGCCCATAAATATAAATAGTAAATAGTTATAGCTGCAATTTCACCTTTTTAGAATATTTTTAAAATTTTCTAATTTCATAATAAACTACCAATTTTCCACAAAACATTTCTTAACCGCAAATGTATTCCTATTCTCCAAAATTGGGCCGCTGTAATCTCTATTCCTCGTAATCCATTTCTTATGCTCAAAATCGTATTCGTAAACAAAACATCGCGATTCGACGCAAATCAAACGTCCATTGCAAGTTATCAATTGACCATAAACAATAGAATTAGGGCCTTTAGTGGGTATCAATTCCCATGCGTCCGTTTCAGGCGTGTAAATACTTATACAAGTAAGTCTGTCAGTTTTAATGGCATAAATTTTGCCATTTAAAACTGCAACTGAAGGATAACATTCTAATTTATGGTTCGAAATTGGTTTAATTTCTTTCGTAGCTACGTTGTAAACGCCATTGTATTCCCAAGATACGAAGTAGACAAATCCTACAAAATAAAAATTTTAAATTTACTTTTTACGTGATTAAATAAGGTCTTTACCGTTGTAATAAACACACGTGCCAAAAGCGTACTCTTCAAAACTACTGTAGTTCGTCACAACCTGAGTGTTGATATTAAAACCCCGAACGGTCGATGAAAAGTAATAAAAATTTTCGTTTCCATCAAAAGTCGCTATTCGTGCGCTACAATCAGTGAGTGCTTCGTATTTACCGAATCTCGTTATCTGCTTAGTGTTGAAATCGAAACCGAAAAAAGTTTCTTCGCCACCACTCATATCGGTGTGCCCCGTAAAGAAAAGGCGATTTCCAACAACGCCCAATTGTAACCACACCAAAGCGGAATCGGATTGTACTCGAGGTATTGTGACATGATCGAGCCATTCTCCACTTTCAATGTCGTATAATTGTATAAAATAATCGTCATGATTCATTTTATCCTCACCTACGAGGACTATAACTTCTACATCGCTTTCGACTCGGTTCATGCTTGCTATCGTTAATCAACTGAGGTGCGCAGTATAAGGTAATGGATCGATAAGTCTGGCAGCCAGACTCATCGCTCGCACGAGTTTTAGTTTTGAGCAGTAGCCAAATGTGATTAAAAACTACTTTATTTCTCATTACGGATAATTATTGATATTATACTTTTTGCTTTTTATAAGATGTAGTTTGCGCTAGGACAAAATGACTCCAAGGTCTTTTAGAATGTAATTTTAACATTTTTCCAACGCATGATTTTTTGACCGTAAACATGATGTAATTGTGGGTAATCGATCCAATATAAGCTTTGCTCATCCCATCCCATTATTTCTCAATAAAATTGTATTCGTAAATAAAACAACAGCTCTCAGTGCATAATAATCGATTATATATTATATTACATATTATAAACAATCAATCAATATTACGTGGAAATTCCGTGATCATTGGGATTATCATGGTGATTTATGGGTTTCAACAAATCTTTTTGGAATGTGATTGGATTCAATGGGATTGAGAAGACGCTCGTAGAATATTAGTGGGTATTACAGAACCTTACAGGAATTTTATGAGAATTTCATAGAAATTCCGCATCAATTTACGGGAGTCCCATGGGAATCCCAATGTAAGTCACTGGAATCCCATGGGTTGTCACAGGAATCATAGGAGATTTCACTGGAATACTACATCATTATATGGAAATTCCACTGGATTTTATGGGATTTAAAATTTGAAACATAATGGCATGTCGTGATCGGCCAGTTCAAATAAGCACATTCTGATGTCATCTCAGAATAAACCAATCACAGCGATGACCACAAGTACCATCAGTGCTTTAATATTACACATATTTTAATTTAAAAATTAACTATATTGATTACAAATGAGACTCACTGATGAAACTCATGACTTGAGAAATAAGGTGTGAATTCACTTATACCCTCATATCCAGTCTCGTCACTATATCTGCAGTAGGCGATACTACCATTTATCTCTTATTTTGGTATACATAATATGCAATGTAAATTCACATTTTGTAATGCTATGACCACACTCCTAACTACTATTGCAATCATGCCCCCCAAATGGCCAGCGAAGCGGCCGAAGACTTCTTGTACTATTTTGATGTAAATTAAAAAAAATATTCATGAATTTATTTAATGAATTTATTTCATCTGCTTAAAATTTTTTTTTAATAGATTTACATTCCACAATAATTTAATTTTCATTTAATTTAATTCTTTCGTAGCTACGTTGTAAGCGCTGTAAACTTTGTCCGAAACTCGTTAAAACTTTGTCCGAAACTCGTTAAAACTTTATCCGAAACTCATTAAAACTGTTAATTATATCGTTGTTTATACATATTTACTATTATTACTATGTATTAGTTAATAATGTCCCCAACAGATGTCGCCTTTAAACATTCAATGTCTACGTCAATCATCAGACCAATGATTTGACATATATTATGATTTTATTGTATGTTATGTTAGTTACTAACCGTGTATCAATTATTTAAATATTTCTACGTCACTTAAGAAATTGTATTTAAGTGTCAATTTTCGCAAGAAATAAAACTCTTAGTATTTATGTTCATAAATTACTGTCTTTTATTCACGGAACAATTACAAGGCTTACCTGGATTTATTAATGGATTTTTAACAAAAACTTTGTTTGAAACTAGTTACAATGTTGCTCAAAACTGCTCAAATTCGATGTGACTTATTTTACTCTTTAATGTGTATGCATTTTTCCCATAGACAGTGGCGACATCTAGTTTTTCAAAAACTCATCAATTTCTACTATTCGATGTGACTTATTTTACTTTTTAATTTCCATGCATTTTTCCCATAGACGGTGGCGACATCTAGTTTTTCAAAAACTCATCAGTTTCTGCAATTCGATATGACTTATTTTACTTTTTAATGTGCATGCATTTTTCACATAGACAGTGGCGACATCTAGTTTTTAAAAAACTCATCAATTTCTACAATTCGATGTGACTTATTTTACTTTTTAATTTCCATGCATTTTTCCCATAGACGGTGGCGACATCTAGTTTTTCAAAAACTCATCAGTTTCTGCAATTCGATATGACTTATTTTACTTTTTAATGTGCATGCATTTTTCACATAGACAGTGGCGACATCTAGTTTTTTAAAAACTCATCAATTTCTACAATTCGATGTGACTTATTTTACTCTTTAA